>JAUZNK010002610.1:0-27672 GCA_035046665.1 Euphysa ruthae | reverse complement strand
TATATATATATCGCTGAATCAACCACTCTATGATTTTGTGTATAAAATGGGATCACAATGGAAACACTTCTGTGCATATCCTTTCCATCATTTGTTTTTTATCTGAATGTTTATTGTTGTTATTGATTTTTGTTGTCTATTATCTTGTCTTGTAATTTGTGTATATTTGTTTGTGGCAAAGAAAATACTTACTTACTTACTTGAATACTGTTATGTACAAATACGGCTCAGTGAAAAATATGATATAGCTTAAGGGGAAAAAATGCTGATTGATGGGAATAAAAACGAAGGCATATACTTTCAGATTAAAAAAAGGTTTTGAGTATAATATTGAAAATATAGTGATAATCCCTCAATGGTTTTCTATATTTGTATAAAAACTAAAGAAAAGAAAAATTTGACCATTGCGCTAAAGAATTTTTTTACTTAAATATACATATTTCATCAAATTATGTTTTCTTTTTTCTTTACTGAAATTAAGTGACCATGCAAGACGTCTTTTATACATATAGCTAAAACTTTCATACTTATGGTACCTTTTGCCATAATTTGCAATTTTGGAAAGTTTATTCTATGAACGTTTTTATACTGTTTAGACATCATTTGACCCATATTAGTCATTTTCACTGCTGACCGATAGTGGCTATACTTTACGATTGTTGGGAAAATTAGTTTTACTTTTTTTAATCAAGTGATTGTGAAAGTAACGTTTGATGTATTTAAAATTATTATGATGTTTTAATGTGATAATGTTTGTGATACAATTTTGAACAACAAAATTATTCCGTGCCTGGATTATAACTTGTTGGGGGAAAAGTTTCCATTTGCCAAGAAATAGATTTTGATAACTTGAAATATTTGAGAACATATGTTGGTAAATGTACAAAATTCACCCCAATTTTTGATTGTGTATCTTGTGAAATCGATTTTGAAACAGAGTAAATTATTATTTTTATATTCAAATCTATTGAAGAAATGATTAAAATGATTTTCTTTTTTTCAACATCAATATATGCTTTTTTCTAAATAAAAAATTCTTGAATTTAAATATAGTCATAATATGAATTTACAGACAAATGCAGTTTAAAAACATAAGCATGGAAGGACATAAAGAAAATCAATCCGTATAATAATTTTCTTGTGTGATAATTAAATATTTTCACTCCTAAAAGAAAGCGATCTGATTAAAATTTCATCGCACCTGTAAAGTTCTAACCTGTGCTACATATGTCAGTAGAAGTATTTATATTTACTTTTGCTTCTGATTTAATGCAGACTTTGACACAGTGGGTCAGATTTTAGCAAAAATGAACGCATAATTTAGGTAATGAATATGGTCATTGCAAAAGGAAAGCAGTCCGAAAATATTTTACATCCACATTAAATGAACTTTAACGACTATTCACTCAAATATTATGTACTTAAATGGTTGGAAAATAAAAGAACGTGGATCAAGCCATTTTGATTCCTGAGTATTTCAGCGTTCGTAAACTTCGAAAACATTTTACTCTGTAAAATCCTATTAAAACGTCATAAGTGCATATTATTGGTTATTTTGAAACTTCAATCGTTCATAAACACTTCTGTTGAGTTTTTTAAATTAGACATTATTTAGTTTTAGCTAAAATTTAGAACAAAACAAGCGGTGTTTTTCTTCAGTCGCTATTTTTTTTCTTGGAAATAACATTCTTCCTTTCGAAAGAAGACTTTATTCACGCAAAATACATTATAGAATTCTTATCAAGTTTTCTCTTCAAAGCCAACGTATCATATTCAACCTCATCTAAATGTAGAGCTTATGTTAATTTATCATTTCTGAATGAAAATATTTTTTCACATTTTATCAGGTACATTGCATTAAAGCGTTTGCTAATTCGTCAAAAAAATTTTTCAAGTTTTATTGTTTAAATGGAATGTTTCTATTTTTATTTTACATCGCTTTATAGTTTTTAAAGAAATTCTGCTAAAATTTACGATTATTATATTTACAATATTCATCAAATTATTGTATTTACAATATAATTAAGTTATATTTACATATTATATTATACTTATATTTACATATTATATTTACATATAACTGTTATATTTACAATATCCATTAAATTTAAAACCCATTCAAAAATCATTTTCAATTTGAGAGTATTTGCTCAGAAAATTTTGGCTCAAGAATTTTATAATATAAAAGAACCTACCTAGGTGCACCAGAGAAAGTAACATTTCTTCTAGTTATCATGCCTTTTCGTGAATCAACATTGTTATGGCAGTTCGGATCACTATTGAGCCGCTGTCTTCTGAATGAAGGGAGCATCGAGTTAATACGCTCAAGAACAGTGGGAGAATCGTACTAAATAATAAATTTTGTTGGATAAGTTAAACCTTTAGAACAAAATATTTTTTCTTAAAAATTACTGAAATGCTCAAACGACTATAAATATTAATTTAAAATATAAAAAATTATTTATTTTAAATGGTTTTTAACAAAAAAATAAAAAACAAATCAGCAATTATAAACTTCTATATGTTGAAATTTCATTTTTTCATATTTATTAAATCACAAGGAATTATAAATATTGATAGCTTCATCAGGCAAAAAATTTATACTCTATGTTAATTTATTTTTATTTATTATATTCTATATTTATACATGTTACTCCAAGTTTTTTTTTTTTTAATTTGAGCTAGTAAACTAAACTACATTTTATAAAAGTTATGTACAACATGGAATAATGAATAAATCAAAGACTTTGGCCTTATTAGATGAAAATAATGGATTTCTGTTGACACTTTGCGGATAGAGCTTCGACTGACACGAGCTTCTGCCATATTTAGCCTGAAATTCTTCATTGATTCTTCATTCATATCACCGCTAAAAGCAGGCATTTTCTAAAACCCTTTATGCATAGACGATCAGTTCTCAACAGTGCGAAGCTAATACGTGTTCTAAATCTGGCATATCACAAATGAGTAATTTTTTTTTCTTCATTTTTGTAATTTTTTCTGTGAGGAGCTTTTAGAATTTCTCATTTTCTTCAGCCATTATTAAGTTATGGGTCGATTGTTCAGTTTAATAGGTTTCTGACGTAAAAAAAAATTATTCTTTGATTGAATATTTCTGACAAGTAGAGGAATTTGAAAAAAGATACTTGCACATGAAAAAATGCGTAATGCCCTAATCTTTTTCAAATGCAATTTCAGCTTTGCCCATTTGTTGGATTTAAATCGAGTTCAATATTGCCTATAAACAGAGCACGTTATCTAGATGTTACTTCTGGCAAAAGCAGTTAAAATAAAACTTATCACTTTGCAGAATAAGCCACACTTTTACAAGCGTTTACATAGTAAACAAATTATATTATTTTTCTATTTTGATATGGGAGAAATCAAAATTTTCTTGCAATGCCTATAAACCATATTTGAGTGACATTTAATGTTAGTAAGAGACGAAAATTTTAGTAAATGTGACATTATCTCTATAAAATACTCGAAGTGGTCGCTTTGAGTGTTACTTGCTGATTTAATTTCTTGGCAGTGCGGTAATAAAAGCCTTGAAGTGATGCAGTAGATAATGAGAAAATGACTGATATTATTGGACAAAGTATCCTAGTGTTGTGATGAACTATTTAGCCGTGCTTGGTGATGAAAGTGTTTAGAGCATTTACAAGAATAATTCCATCAGTTGGACCTTCTTCAAATGAAATCTACGTTACGTGTACACTGGCTTCACCACATCTTTTAGACCATTGTACGCACCCAATCATAGCTTTCACTTCTTTTTTCATGTTCCATGCTAAACATTTATCACCTCAGTATTTCACACTGGCTTCACCACATCTTTTAGACCATTGTACGCAGCCAATCATAGCTTTCACTTCTTTTTTCATGTTCCATGCTAAACATTTATCATCTCAGTATTTCACCTGTTCATATTAGTCTGAATTTTAATTGAGTGCTATCAGTCTGTTTGCAACGTAGGAATAAAGACCAACGATTTCAGTAATTTTATTGCAAATTTAGCATTTCTAAAATAGCTGTCTAAATTCTGACGATTCTGGCTTAAACTTTTTGAAATAGTCACCCTTGCTAACTGTGGTGTTATTTTAATTATTTACTTATAAAATTAGTTTTAATACTTTTAATAATAATTTATGAAATTAACCAATTTTATACAAAGAATATGACCGAAGCCAAAATTTCTAAAAATTTAAACCTTAAAATGTAGTGACATTTTAAGGCCAGAAGCTAAATATCTGGTCTGCGTAATCTTAATGATAGCTTGGAGAAAGAGTGAAAAATTAAAAACTTTTATCACCAGAATGGTTGAATTTGTAGACTCAGATATCTTACACTATGGATGTGTGAAAATTAAGTTTGACCAATTTGTCAAATTTCGGTTTCCTGGATAAAATTTTATAATATTTTGTAAATGGAGTTTGTACTATCGCTAGTTTACAGTTTTTGATTTTGGATCTAAAAAGCATATTGTCCAACAAAAATTTTTTATAAAGTTTTAAATTATTTCTCAAATTTCTTTGGTAACAAAATACTTTCGTTATCTCTTACCATTCTTTTTTTAGAAAATTTCTTTTTTATAAGATTACCTGCAGTTTTAAAATTTTTATTAAAAATAACTTCGACATTTTAAAAAAGATGTAATAATCAGAAGTATACATACTTAGTTTGATTATTTTAATGATCACAAGTATTAATTAATAATAAACAAACAAATTAACCCAAATAAAATACCCTTACCATTTGCATATTCCTTGGATCCACATTATTATTTTTTTCTTTTGATTTTCTAAAATTCATAACTAGTAATTTGATGCAATAGATTTTACCAACTGTTAACTGCTCTTCAGTAGCTATAAAGTATATATTCATTATATATAGCATATAAATTTCAGAGGGACATAATTAAATAGAAATTAAACTATATAAGAGCTTATTTTATGACTACCGTTCATTGTGAGGATTCCAAAAATAAGTTTATAAATTTTAAAAATGTATTCAGTTTTTATGAGATGGTCTTTTCTATTGAGGAACTGCTTAGGTATATAGCAAAGAAATGCTAAACTTTTGAGTCGCGTTCTCATATGACATTTTAAAGTGGTATTTTTTTGATAAAAAATATCTTCCTGAAAAAACCCCTTCAAGCAAAAATAAAAGATAAAATTACACCATTTAAAAATTAGGAGGGTATTTTAGACATCAGAAAGTTGTTTTTGTGGCATGGAAAATTATAAAAATGCTAAAACTTCAAACTTTATATTTTCATGGTCCTAAAGTAAGAAATAATCTGCATAAAATATTTTATGGCAAAAAAAAGAATGCTCTAACACTTAAATATATTTTGGGGCAAAATGTTTGTTAAAAAGGCCCGAGGTTTTTATTTTTTCCATTATTATTTCTTTTTATTTAATTTTACCTAATCCAGCAGTTACAACTTAGAACAAAAGCTTTTAAGATTATACTAACAGACTCTTTGCACACCCTCTTAAAATATTTCTATCAAGCTTATATATCAATACTGAGTCGTTTGAAAAAAAATTCTGACATATTTTCACTATTTGGCATCACATCCTTGGGTGCATACAAATATTCCTGAATTTAAGAGAAAGATAAAATAAAATACTACATGAATACAGTTTTAATTGAGCAACGGCTTAACATATTGCTTTAATTCAAGGGAATATTTCAAATCTATTAATAACCAACTTCTTTGCATGCTGTATTTTCCATTTAAAGAGACTTTTTTTCTTTTAATAAAGATTTTGTATGGTGGGGTCTCATAACTAGTTTTAAAGTGTTAAAAGCTGGAACAAAGCCAGAAACTAAATAAATAATATATTAAAAATTAAAATATTATATATTCCGTGTATAGAATAAACATCATTTAAAATTTTAAAATACGAATGTACTGTTTAGATTCTGCTTTTCAATACATCCAAGTTTTGCATTTAATGTAGAAATACAGCAAGATAAAAGAAATCTTCCAGCGAGTTTTGTCACGCTTTTACCAACAGTTTATATTTTCTGCTTACTTAACTCAAAAATATGAAAAATTAAAAGTGTATTATTATGTGATACAGACATGTATTAAACTTAGACAAGAACGTAAAGTGGTACGTTAAGTAAAGGGTGAACGTTTAAGGGAATTTTTGATTTAGCTTTAAGAGATTTTAAAACTCATTTGTTAAGTTGACTAAGACTAAATACATAGCATTGTTTTATTCATATTAATGTTAGATTTTAAAAGCAAATAAAACTCCTATTTTGAACACCCTAGTTTCTCTAAGCTTCTATAATGTAATGTCAGAGAATTTCACCCCTCCCCTATTCCAATCGACTTGCTTGAAAAACAAGCTTACTATAAGAGAAAGTAAATAAATTTTAAGCACAGAATATGTAGTTTCAGCTTTCAGCTTTCTTTAAAACGTCTTGAAGGTAACTAAAGTTGACGCATAAGTTAAACTAAATGCTGATTCCTAAAAAATGGACTGTAACAAAATTTAAACAAGCCTGACATTACAAAACTCTGATAGTGTTAAGGGAAGAAAAAACAACGAGAAATTAGTATTGTTCTGAAAAGCTAATCTATTCTTGTTAACCTGAGCTAACTGAGCTATATAATTATTTCCAAATCATATCATATTTCTAAGTAGTTAGAATTAGCTATTATTAGATATATTACGAAAATGATGAGATCCAAATATAAAAACTAAAACCATAGAAACCATTTAATGAAAAATTTTTTTTATTTGATTTTTTGCAGCTGGAGTTCAATTGGCAGTAATAAAGTTGTTTTTTTGCAAACTCCGCAGAAAATTCGTGCCTAATTTCGTGCTGACTCCACAGAAAATTTGTGCCTATTTTTTTTATATTTTTTCTCGCCTTCCCATTTTTTTCTTAATAATATTTGAACAGTAGAGAATAATTCAATCCAGACATTAGTTACCAAATAAAATTAATTTCAATACTGTCAACAAAGAATTTTATTTAAACGTTTAACAAAAGAATCATAAAAACTGCATTCTATTGCTCTTAAACATCTATTGTATTATTGTTAAATTTAATTTTGTGTCTTTAAACAAAAGCAGGTGTTTTATTTAAATTTTAAGTTAAATTTAAATCCATTTTAAACTAAAATATACTTTTAATTAAAAACAATAATTTTTATTCCATCATATGTAAACGATATATGTATACCATATACCATTCAATCATACAATTTTTTTTTTTTTTTTTGGTATGATTTATTCTTCCGATAGATAAAAATTAATTTCAATACTGTCGACAAAGAATTTATTTATATTTACAGCTTTATTGTATATTATTCACTGGCAGCGTAAGATTTGTTGTTTGCTGAATTCTGTTGCAGCTTTTTTCTATCAACAATTGTCAATTACTATATATTCGGTTTACAACCTTAACAAGGTAAACAAGGTTAACAAGGTTAAATTGATGATAATGAGTTATCAAAATTGAGTGTAGGTACATTCAAACTTTTTGAAAATTGTGTTCCTGAAGATTTTCTTACATTAAATTAAATCTGGTACCTGGCTTATTCAAACTTTTTATAAATAATTCAGGGCAACGTTTTTAATAACGATGATACCACAACCATGGTCAAAATATTATGAGACTTATACGCCATTAGGACACCTTATTAATTTTTAAAAAAATACCACAACCAGTTAAAAATTTTGATACAACGTCCTTGGTATATTCGACTTTAGATTTATCTTTTGGTTAACAAACTTAGAATTCAAATAAAAAAAAAATATAAAAAAAAAAATTCCGTGCTGGATCTAAGGGATGAAAGTGACAAGCCCGTACTCATTTGGGTTCGTTATCATTTTTGCGATTTTGGTCAAGAAAATCATTTTTACAACCTCCGTAAAATGTTAATATGTGCTAAAATTTGATAAAAGGCTCATACAATATGCACATGGTTGCAGCTCATTAAAAACGTTGCCCTAAATTATCCAAGGATATTTCCTAACAACTAAAACAATCTGTCAAAAAAAAAATTCCGAAATAAAGAAATTAAATCCTAAAAAAATCACTCACTAGAAATATCTATTTAAATAACAATTATTTCAAAATTTAATTGCATTAGTTTTTAGAGCTTTTAAATATTTTTAAGCGAAATCTGCTCAAAAATAATGCTATTATATTTACAAAAAGACAATTACTACTTAAAACAATAAGACGCTCAAAGTAAAATTAGAAATAAAACTATCCAATAAATTGTGATCAAATAAAAATATTTTCTCTGTAGCTATATCAAAATAACCTATATAACTTTTATTTGATTTTCAACAACTACTCGATAAGCTATCCCTTCTAATAAAATTTCGAAAGCATTCAAAGCAGGTGAAGGATGAATTATTTAGGAGCCTAGTGGAATTTAACAAATATAAGATCTTACGAAATACAAAAATTAATATATATTATAATACAATAAATGGAAAAAAATAAATATATATATATTATAAAGGACCATAATCATTCATAATCTAAAAGAATTCCTGCACCTTTATTTATTAGTTATTTATAATAACTTTACAAAAATAAATCGATTCCTATCTCTCAAAAATTTGAATGAAGCACCTGTAGGAGAAACTTCTGTAAATATTCTCTAAATATCTTCGCAGTTGCTTTTCAGAAAAATTAAGAAAAACAGAGTGGGAACATCAACAAGAAAGAAAACTTTATTCATATAATAGACTTATCTCTTTAGTAAAATTAGACTGTTTTTTAATAAAAGATTTGAGTTTCTGTTGTTCAGATTTATTTAAAAAATATAGGGAGTGTTCATTTCATTTAATATAATGAACTTGTATAGATTATATTTTCCAACATGTTTAAACTTTAAGTTACAATAAACTACTTGCTCCATCCCCCTATATTAAAATTCTTCAGAGCGTTACTACCAGTTTTAATCATGGAGAAAATTATGTGATTAATTCTCCTTATTTTTAACCCCTCCAATAATCATCGCTACTTAAAATAAGAATATTAAAACAAAACATAGCAAAGTTTATTTAACTCCTTTAATGGGAAGACATTAAATAAAGGAGTATAAAAAATTATAATTCAATACGCGTTATTCAATTAATGCACTTTCTAATATAATTTTAAAAATTTAAGAAACTTTAATAATAGGGTTTATAGTTTAGAATATCTCAAGGCAATTAGACTATACAATGATATATGTTAGTGAAATTTCGTCTGAAAAAATTAAATTATAAGAAACCCTGCAATTTTGTTAGGTTATACAAATTTTTGGTAAAAAAAAAAATTATTTTTATTGAAAAATAAATTATTTTTGGATCTGGGGTTTTCCTGGGTTTGAATGAACAACTCTAACATAATAACAAATTTCATCAACATAGCATAGATTATAGCATAAAACAGATGATGCATGTCAGCCTTTGACCCAAATTCGCAGTAAATGTTTCATAAAATATAAAAATCGACGAGAGGCCATGTATATCAAAAAAATTACTTGATGGTTCGCCAATTTCACAACAGAAAAAGGAAACATTATTTCATTTTAGTCTCATAAAATTTTTATAAACATATAAAACTTTAAAGGCCTATTCACTTGTTAAGATTTTTAGAACTATTAGGGAGGAGAGCAAAAAATATACCTAGGGTTATAGCTTCCTGTTTTAGATAAGAATTTTTTAGAGTCAAGCGAAAATTAAACCTATCCATTTGTGTTAGCATGTTTGGGGAAGTGATATATTAAATATACCGAACCGCAAAAATGTCCACTTACCGCCATAAAAAATATTCCATGGAGATATAATGTAATAAAGGATAATTGACAAGTTTTGAAACAATTTTATACTTCCCGACTAACCCCAAAACACCAGCGCAAAATGAAATTGAATATGTTTTTTATATTATTTTTATTTCTTATATGTTCAGACTTTCTTATCAAATTTCTATTCAATTTTCAATTTTTTATATCATTGAACAGAATTAAGAGCCTTTTGTATTTATTTATATTTAGTAAGGCAAATCACTAAACTATTGGTTATGGACTGATAAAATAGTAACCATTAAAAATAAGAGAAACCAAAAGTAACTAAAAAAAGGTTGGTAGTAGTATAAAATTTCAAATATTCATAAATAAACAACGAAAATAATATATTCAAAAGAATATTAAACATAGAACACATATATCTCAAATGATAATTCATTTGAATGGTGACAATAATAACGCAAAACTTTTAGAAATGTAATAAAAAATTCCAGCAGGATTGTAATTTTAAAAATATTAATAGTGCCGTTTTAACATTTTGAAAAATGCTAAAAAGTAAAAACTGTCAAAATTAGATTTGCTAACATTGTAAAAAATTTATCCAAAGCCAGAAAATAATTTACTAAGAAAATATAAAAAACGTAAATTTGTGATCAAATTTGTTTGCAGAGCATACAGCAACAAAAAACAAATTGGATGCGAAATTTGGACGCCAGGCTAAGGCCCAAAGTAATGCAAATTTGATCCGAAATTAATCTGCAGTAAAAAGAAAACATCCAAAATTTTAGAAATTGGTTTTGAGATCATGGACATTTTTTTTGGGTGCCAACACCATACGTTATGAAATATCGTCGATAAGGATTACTTTTTAAATTTATCACCAAGTTTAGTTATATGGAAAAGAAAATTTTTTTGTTTGTTTAAAGCAGTTATTCTATTATCATGTATCAATTTCATGAAAAAATTCAATGGAGACACAAACATTTTCCAGAACTAATAGTGACAAGCAGAGCTGTTAAGGTTCAATGGATAAGACACTGTGACACTGTGTTTTATATTTCAAGAATGAACTAAGATGTAAGTTTGAATCCTGGTGCTAGTCAGGGTGGGTCCTCGGCAGAATTTTCATGGTACATAGCCTAACTTCAAGTTCTCCTGAATATGAAATTATGTACTTTAAATAAAAAGCACAGAATAAAACCTTACCTGAAACTGGTTTGGGCATAAATTTATCTAGAGTTCTCGCTGCAGTTTTCGGCCATAATGAAATGATAACTTTTTTTAATTCGCGATCATTTGCAAACCTGTTCCCCTTTACGTACACATCTAACCCAATGCGAATAAGTGAGAGCAGCGTTGTATAGAAAGAAACTGTTCCATCAGGGTTAACTGGCATGTTCATTTTAATAAGACGCTAAATGGAAAAATACGTGTTAAAATAAAAGCCGTTATTTTTTGGCAATTTTCAAATAAACTAATCTGATTACGGACAGTTCAACGGCAAAAGGAGAAAAATTTTGATGCTAATGTGATGAAAAATAAAAAATAGAGGTAAATTATAAGTAATTCAGAATCAAATTATGACAAAGCTGACTTTTTTGGGTGACATCTGTCACCCCAAATATTTAAAACTTAATTATGATAATAATAATCTATTTAAAACTTAATTATGATAATAATAATCTATTTCAAAAATTTTACTCTGATTCTGGAAGCAAGTAATAAATTATATATTTAAACGCATATCAGTTAAACTTCAAGCTAGAAAATTTTATCTTGAATTTTTAACATGATTTACTCAATGGATTGTGATTTGCAAATAATAGAAGAGATGCAAAAAGAAAAGAAAATTTGAAGATGCAAAATACAATGAAAAGGATCATTTTCAAACATAAACAAAAATTTCAGAATATAAAGTAAAAAAAAAAAAAAAGTCATTTTAAGATTTAAAACATTTTTAAACATAGGAAAAAAATTTGGTGGAACAAAAATACATATTCTTGAAAAAACGCTTTTGATTCTAGGCCAAATAAAATAAATCTAAGAATTGGACATGATTCTTAAGTAAAATAAAGATTTCTCATTGTCTAAACAATTTTTTTCTGTACAGGAAAACAAAAAAAAAAATAAATAAATAAAAAAAATATTTATAAGAAAAATTTAAAATCTTGCTTTAACGCAAAAATTTTTTTGACACTTTCAAACCCAAATTGTTGCAGGAAATAAAAACAGATGCAATTTTGCACAATCACATTCTTTAAGTTTTATGTAAGGTTGCAAGAAAATAGATTAATTGTTTAAATAAAACTATGTAACCCACTGAACTCAAGTGAAGGTAAATAATTAAAAAATAAATATAATAAACCTTGTAAGCCACGGTAGTTGGGCATTTCTTACCAAACCCAACAGGAGGTGGTAGGTAGCGCATTAGATCACTTAACTTCTCATGTTGGATTACTCCGCTATAAAAAAATTACTTAGAACTAGTAAAAATATTCTAATAAAGTAAAAGCTAAGTCACTCAATTGACAGATCTGCACAGTTGACAACAAAGCCTAAATTAAACACCCTGATCATAATAACTTGATCAAAACTGACGTGTTGAAAAAAATTGAAACTCCATTTATCAAACCCATAGATCTTTTAAAAATATGTAGGTATGGGCCATATGCAATACAAAAAAAGTTTTGGTAAAGCAAAAATCTTCCTTGCTACTACAAAATATCAATAAGTTTCAAAAAAATCTGCATAGCAGTATTAGAAAGATACTGTCATCTGCTGATAATTTAATTCCAGGGATTAAAGACTAATGAAAATAAAAATTTTTCTTGATAATTTTCTTTAAATGTTTTTCAAGTCCCTGATGAAGTTAGCCCATAAAAGATGAGATATTTTTTTCGGACGATCATTTTAAAATCTCCATGAAATCTCAATACTTCATCGAAATCAAAGCATGGTCATTAACTTGGAAATTTTTTTCAACATGGAAAAAAAGCCATTATTATTTCCTTATACAATTCTTGAACAAAATGCTAGCATAATTGAAGTGTAACTTCAAAATGCTATTTTTTAACATAATGTAAAATTTTGGTAGATTCAAAGCAGAAATTTTTGAAAATTATTTAATAGTGATATTCTAGTAACATATAGAACTCAAATCTTTTATTAGAAATAAAATAAAGAAGATTGCAAGATATGATTTATTTTAGAATTTCAAGCAAAATAAATTTTGCGATGAAAAAACTTTTTTGTTAAAAATTTAATTATAACTTCTGGAAAAAAAAATATTTCAACACAATCTTATATAGCTTGATCTCCATTCTTAAAGCACTTTATGAGATATTTAGCACTGAAGAACAATATACTAAAAATAAGACTTCTTTCGTAAATTAAGTAAAACTGCGCTAAAAAGAAACCTTACATTTTCACAGATTTTAGGCAAACAGATTTTTTAGTTTGTTTAGAATGATTGCCTCAAACTCATTGACTCGATCTTGATTAAATTGAAAAAAAAAAAATAAGAAGCAAAAATTATTCGAAATTAAAGTTTCCTTCAAAAAAATTTTATTCCAAAGATGGATTAGATTGTAACAATTCTAATAAGGCATACTTACGTTGCTTTAGGATCTATCTCAGACCAGCAGCATATAAATTCATCCATATGGTGAGGACCAAGTATAGAACTGTCACGAGTCAAATATTCAAAATTATCCATAATGACAGCAACAAACAAATTTAAGAGCTATTGAATGAAGTTAAATAAATATTGATTTACATAAATTTGTTATTTTCTACTGCCCAGAAAGCATGCCTGGGAAGTTACTGTGTTGCTTATAGATGGAATCCTATACTCTCTTATGGTCAGAATTTGATTACTCATATATAATGGCTGTGAAATTACTCTTTTGAACGCCCATATCAGTTAAAGTAATTTTCTCTTATGTTCAAAAGCCAAGGTTCAAGTCCTATTGTGGGCACATCGTCAATTGAGGGATTTTATCACTAATGTATATATAGGGTCAAATTTCTTAATTATATTAATTCTAACCTGCCACTCATGAGTGATATAAAAATTTTGAGCAAAGAAGGACAAAAGTATATTTCTATTAGGGAGTAAACAGATTAACAGCATAATTTTAAGATATCTGTTTAATTTTAACTAGGAAGAAAAAATCTCTTTACAATAAATACTGAGAGGGTTAATTTCTTTAAAATTTACCATGAATAAATTCTTCATCTTCATGTTAAAAAAATGCAATACATCATGAATTTGATAGCTCACTATAAAAAGTTTTTAACTTTTGCAGAAGCTAAGCCGCAATTACTAAAAGGTGAAACTGAGGACTGTGGTATGGTCAGTATATTACGGTGGTTAAGCGAAACAGTAATGCTATTACTTTTAGATTGATAAATTACTTATAAATTTTTTTTTTCGCTTTCCAGTGGATTTGAACCCATGAAATTTCCCATTAAAATGCAATATTATCAGAAAGTGCGCTACTGCTAGGCCACACTGCCTTGACCACTTGCTTCCTTGACTATTTCATCCATTTCCTATTCAGAGTATCTTAAAGAATCAAAGCATCACAGTGTTCAGAGTATACCAAGTATTCAGGCTAACCCAAGCATTCAGAGTACACTAAGTATTCACGGTATGTGGCTAAACTACATTTCCTCATCAAATATTCAATAATTTTTCCGTCTGATGAATGTTATGAATACTTCAAGAAATAATTAATAAAAACGTAAAAGATACACAGAAGAGCATTTAAAAAATGATAAACACTAGCACAAATCAAGGCAATGATGTAGATATATTTTATTTCCACGGCAAAACAATGAAATTTAACAACAACTTAATAAAAAGAAAAAACATGCAAATATGGCATCAAAATTCTAAGTCGCAGGTAAAAAAGACAAGGCTCCTAACTCCACAATTTCTATAAAGTAAGTCAAGCCAAATGAAAATAAAAGAAGAAAATGATATCAAAACAAAATATCTAGTAAAAAAAGATGTAAATAGTTTCACTTAGCCAAACTAAATTGCATAAAAATAAATACTCACTAAAAACATGCAGAAGAAAATAAAAGTTATGTAATAAGATCTAGACAACCATGTGTTACCACAGTATGTATGTTTAACAGGATGAGAGTCAAAACACAAAGCTTTGCTATAACATGCAACCATTAACGTATGCCAACTCTCTCCAGTGCAACATCTGAAAGAAAATAATAGTCAGAAAGGAAGGAAAAATTTTATTTATTTATATCCGTAAAATAAATATGACCCTTCCTATATAAACTAAAATAAAAAACAAATTAAGAATGAATAGACCCCTGGAATTTGTAGGTTTATGGAAAATGTTGAAAATATTTTTTTTAAAGCTTGCCCAAAAAGATTTTGTTACGATTGGAAGAAGTGAAAATTAGGACCCTTTGAGAGTAGTAACTTAAATATAGAAATAAAAAAATAATAATAACAAAAACCAATAAAAAATTTTGAAAAATTAATGGATTACTCATTATCTAAATTTATATGGTTCTAACTAAACAAAATGACTTTAGATGACCTTTTTTTAGGGCATTTTTGGGCCTATTTGTTCCTCCCAAAAAAACGTAAAAGATGGCTGATATCCCAATTTATAAATATAATAACCCATAACTCAGCATAATCAAAACATAACTTTTTGATAGAAGTAAACAATAAGCCTATATCAGTAGAAAAGATCTGTCCTTTTAGGGTCATAAATCGGACTCAACCCATCTAAAAAGAACTTTACGCAGTTCGTAGTATAGGTCAAACTATCAAAAATTTCAGAAGGTATATAAAACTTATTTCCAAAACAAAAAGAGGAAAAGAAGCATTTACTGGAGAATGGACCAGTTGATGAAGGCTTTCGTTACTTCCCTTTAAAGATAGATAAAGGTTGTCGAATAAACGGTTTTTTGCGAGGTTTTTTTTGTATGGTCAGCAAAGAGGAGTGAAGATTTTTGCAGGGAAAAGAACCTGGGGAAAGTTTCCAACGCTGTCAATGGTATTTCATATCCTAATCAGCAAAGTAAAGATTACAAATACCAGTGTTTTTGGTTTTTTGGGCAAAGTGAAGATGGCAAAGAACATTTCTTTGCTTAATTAGAGTACACAATTTATTAACATCTGCAGCATAAATAAGGAATTTTTAAAAATGTATGCCAGTAGCTATACATTTACAGTTATAAAAAATTGCTTCATCCAAGTGCTGTTTTAATCCATTTTTATTTTCTTCCCTTGGATGATATGGTGTTTTTATCGCCTTTTTTCTCAAGATTAAAATGGTGGCTAATTATTCTAATTAGTATATTAAAATATGCTAACAAAATGATATAATATTCATAAACAAGTTCTTTTAAAAAAGGATTTATGTACAAATAGCTATTTGCTGTTACCATTAGCTTATTGCTCTGTTGATAGTGAATAGTTAAAAATGAGTCTAAATAACAATATAAATACATTATAAAGTCAGAAAAAATATACAATTGCATTTTTCTAATAAGCGTTAGTATTGGAAACCAAAAATTTACCAATGAAAATACCATAGTATAGATAAAAATCCTTTGAAAATTCTAGCTTATAGATTTTCATAGTAGTTTAAAATTCTATAAGCTCAACAGTCAAGGTAATAATGTAAATATGTAATATATATGCATACGTATATATTCAAAAATATGGGGTGCGTGATTGAACCCTGTTCACCACCAAGCTTGGATTTCAAGAAAACTTCAATAACCTCATCTGCGATAAAAAATTGCTATATATGGGCCCAATACATGAAAACGCAAGTTTTCGAAAGATGGACATTTATGTCAAAAGATACCATAATACTTTCATGTAAATTAAAAAAAAAAGAAAAAATTTTGAGAAAATTTCAAAACTGCCATTTTGAGTGAAAAATTGGATCATATTAGGGCCCAGTACCAAAATGAGAGATTGATTTTTCTTTAATAAAGCATTTAATAACGTGTTTCAATAGTCTTTTTTTGTAAAAAGTATTTATATAGTATTTAGTATTTATGCCCAATACCAAAAAATTAGGGGTTTCAACAGGTGGCCACTTACGCGAAAAGATATTTGTTATGGCACTTTAACAATACACTTGAGCGCTTAACACACTCATAAATGTTTTTACTTCACTCAAAATATCACATATCTTGTCTTAATACTGAAAAAAAATGCAACTATTTTACCTTAACTTTCTTGTTTGCAAGTTCATTTCCCCCTTAAAATTCGATATTTTGCAAGATACCATCACAAGTAGCAAAATAAATTTAAAGATTACTGAATATTTCTTAGAAATATGATTGAATTGTTTACACAGCACAGAAGTGGCCTGCGAACTTTTGGAGACAAAAATCATACTTCAAATGACATTATACTAAAAGAGTAAACTGCAAACTCTTTTACTAAGATTAAAGACAAAATATTGTTCTCCATAAGTCAAAAAGATTTTATAGTCGGTTATTTTAAACATGCATGAACATTGTCTCCACATTTTAGATGTTTTATTTTAGAAGTTTTAATTTTAATTTTAGTTTTGCAAAAAATTTCTCTTGCAAAAAATCAAATCAATATTTGAAAAGAAATTCTAAGTTTGGATGATGCAAATTAAAACTAACCACTGAAAGTATTTAGTCTAATACAAAAAATTGACAGGTGCTTCATAAAAAGAGCTTTGCCAACAAACCAAGGTGCTCTAGACTGTTTTTATTGGACAACAGAAAATATAGAAGTGTGATTTGACAGCTAACAAGACAAAAACAGACTTTAACAGGTTTGAGTTACTATCAACCATTATGTGCTGGAAGGTGAACATTTGCAACAAAAAAAAAAAATATTCTTTTCTCCTGTTTTATTGATTATTATTATTACATAACTAGCTGCCTTAAAAGCCATATCTCAAAACAGTCAACCGTGTATTTTTTTTGGAAAAAAAATTAATTTAGGTTTTATGACTTTAGTTATCAGCACAAATTTTGCAAAAAATACAAGATTTTATCCAAAACTTGCATTCTCAAATTAATTTTAAATTACATCTTCTTGTTAAAACCTAAGGCCTAACGTTGGTAATACAGATATGACTAAATTTATAGGTTTTTGTTTGAAAAGGATTTATTATTTTATTTCTTAGCATTAAAACAAGTCCTGCAGTATCGCTAGGTTTCAAATTTTTCAAGAAAATATAAAGCATAGCTATCCATTTTTGAAAGACTTTGTGTGAAACTGTATGAAACCATTAGGGATTTTCTTTTTTGTAATATATTAAAAATTACCTGAAAAGTAACATGAGTGCATTGTATATGTTGTTAAAATTGTTTTTATGATGTAGGTTCTTGTCATCATACTTGATCTTTGCAAATGACTAAAACAATATATAAAACATTTGATAAGAGAAAGTACAGCAGTTTTGAAAAGAAAAATACAATTAGTCCAATCTTCTTATCAAAATTTTTTATTGTTATATTTGCTAAACAAATATAACCAAACAGTACACCTCAAGTGTTTGTGCATGAAAACAAAAAAAAAACACCCAACCATTGAATTACTTTGGGGTGAAATCAAAGAAAACCAGTTTTTCGTAAAAGTGAGCCAACAAAAAATATGACACTACGCAAAATTTCAGCACAATTTTATTATAAAGTAAAGAGTTTATTTATGGATTCATTTATAATTTCTTTATTCAAAAAGTTTTAGATGGTATTTCCACACTGGATGATATTTTCAAAACATGAGATAATATTTTCTTTAATCAGACATGATTTCAACACAATGTAGGCCTAAAAGATTGACGCAATTTGTTAATGGATAGCAACTAGTCATTATTGTTTAGGCTGTAATGAATCGCTGCCATTCACAGTCCACACAATTTTCATAACCACAGCCAATCTCTAAGAAAGTAATTTAAATCTTATTAAAATCTATATAAACTTAAAAGATTTATTTGTATTTATTTGGAGCTGGCTGTCTCCTGAAA
The DNA here is from genome assembly GCA_035046665.1 of Euphysa ruthae. Classification (NCBI taxonomy): domain Eukaryota; kingdom Metazoa; phylum Cnidaria; class Hydrozoa; order Anthoathecata; family Corymorphidae; genus Euphysa; species Euphysa ruthae. The sequence goes on along the minus strand of JAUZNK010002610.1, from coordinate 8,886 downwards.
CCTAACCAGAAAAAAATGTTCAACCCATGGCATGTTTTTTAAATATCATCTGCCAATTATAATAGTCCTGAGTTCCTACAAAAAATTATTCTATGCATTTTATTCAATTTATTTTATCGCAAAAAATTCATATCATCTGGGAGTAAAAAAATATAACTATAGAATTTTTTTGACTAACAATTGACTGATAGAAAAAAAGGTAACATTAGGATTTATTCAGCCAATCTATCATATTTGGTGACTCAAAGAAAAGTATGTTACATAGTGAGACTAAATAAGTCAAATGTCCTGCTTTTACAAAGTCAGATATACTTCTTTATCCTTCTAATCAAATGATAGTTCTATCTAGTAATTATGCAAATTTCATAAGCAAAAAATCTTCAATATAAAAGAAATTGTTATATAGAAAAGCATACTATTGATTTTCAATGGGTAAAACAGCAAAAACAGTTGAGAAGAAAACGATAGATTACTGACAGAGGACAACAGTTTTTACTAATCAAGGTTCAAAGATCAGCACCAACAAGGTTAAGTATATATTTCTGAATTTGGTCAAAAACATTTAGACAGCAGAGGTTCTCGCCAAAAGATGACAAAAATATTCAACACATGGTCGAATGGTAGCTTCATAGATTAAAAAATACTCTCTGGTGGAATAAAGTGTCACACACCGAACAAAGCTCAAGTCCTCATGGAAACAGGTTTTGCATTGGAAAAGTTATTTGAGAATGTTAGGCCTAATAATCAAATCAGAAAAGATTAAGTAAGTTTACTATCATTCATTAGCACAGATTGAAGGAAATATAAATCGCCCTAAAGCACTTTATGGAAAGAAGCTTTGTTTTGAAGTATTGAATGACACCAACCATTTTTCAGCTGATTCAACAATAGTGCCAAGATCATCCTCCAAACCAGCTGCCATTTCAACCTTATCAAAAGCATCGGCTGTCTTCCCTAAGGAAGAGTACAAAGTAGTATCATCCGCATATATAGCAAGCTTAAAGAGGATACTACCAGATGAACCAATGGTGAAAATTAGAAGAAAAAGTTGGTCTTAGAACAGGGACCATACTGACGATCAGAAAACAGATTGAACAACTCTAAGTGACAAGTAACATATGAGTTATTCAATGTTTCGAAAACTTTACTTATGACTGAAAGAAGAATGACAAGATGGTAATTACGCGGATCAGATCGTTATCCAGAACTTTTGAATATTCAGACAACAGATGCTAATTTCCAGCAAGAAGGAAAACAGGATTCAGCGATATACTTCTTAAAACACCTGCTGAGAATCAAAGAGAGTTCTGGAGAGTACTTTTGTAGGAATTTCATCTAGGGTTTAGAACGGTCAAGAATATAGATAAAATTTTCAACCATTTTTGTTGCTATGTTAAGATGAGTCAAGTTAGTGTCAGTGGTAGGTGGAAAGTCAGGAGATTTTCGAGAGGGAATATAGGCATTAATGCCAACATGACACCAAGAAACAATTACCTTAGCACATTCCTCTGTAACAAGATTGTAGGTGTGTTTTGGTGGAATATCAAAAAGTAGATTACAGAAGCTGTGTCAGTCATCATGGATAGGGGATTCATTAAAAGAGATGATTTTAAAGTTGATGTTAACCACTGCCTCATCAGAGTTTCTTAAAGGACTAGACACAGATGTCTTGCAGATATTATGATTCGATGAAAGGAAAAGATCTAGAAAAAAAGGTTCCTGGTTGTTTCAATCAGGAAGACGGGTTGGAGAATCGACTAGTTGAGATAATGACTGATATATTGTGAAGTTGCAGTTTTCGATGCCAGACAGGCTAAAAGTTTGAGAAATGGAGTTGTTTATAAAGCAGAAATGTGTATAAGTAGAAAAGATAACTGGTTGACTGAAGAAGAGAGTTAAACAAATGTACGATTCATCCAGGATTTTAAGAGAGATTTTACATGCTGCAGGCAGATTGACAAATGAAAAAAGATTCAACATGAGAGAGATTACTGCGAAGATCACAAATGTTTAAAAGAAGTTCTAATGTCTTGTTTGAACAACTTGCACAGAAAGTCAGATCAATCTATTATTTTGCCTATCAATTATGAGAATTTTGCTTAAGCAAAAACAGTGTTGTGGCATCAGTGAAGCGAGCCGTTATAGATGCAACGTCACCCTCCAAGTGCAACCTGGCACTCCAACTGCAATATCATTTAACAAATTTTGATGGAGTCTCTAAGTTTCTAGCAAAGAGTTTGGACTCCTTTATACCAGTCGGCAATGTAGCAACCAGGAAACTACTATCTCGGTATCCTCAACAGACACAACTAACAAGAATTAAAATGATTTGAGCATCCTATACTTATTAAACAAACTAAGAAAGTAGGAAAACTGGTATGCATCGCCTACTGTATTTATAATGGGGTAAAGGGTAAAGTGTTTTGGTTAGTGCTTTTTCATTTAAAAGTTTTTATCCAAGAAAAGAAACAAACTAATTTAATTATGAAAACACTCAATTTCAAGCCTACAAAAACCAAAAATAATCTCTAGGACTAATCATTATAACTAGCCTAATGATGGGAGCAGGTTGTCTCCCGAAACTTCGCTCAATAAATATTATAACTCGCGACATGTTGTTTTAATTTTTCTATTTATTATAATGACTGAGTTGGCAAATACCAATACTTTTAAACTAAAAAGTATTGAAATTTTCAGCAAATCGAAAAACTTCAATAATGATGCTTTCAATAGGCTTTTTAAGCTACCCAAATATTTTTCTAAATAAATTTTAGTTACCTTCATTCCAATAATTGCATAAACGTAAAACAATAAAAATATCAGTGCTCCAACGTACGGTAATGCCTACATAAAAATAAATAATATAAAAATACAATAAATAAAATAAGTGCATCATAGCACAATAAAATATACACATGAAACAATCAGAAAATTGATTTCTTTTTACTATTTAAACTCCCATTCCAAGTAAATTTAAGTCTAAAGATTACATAAAGCATTTTAAAATAATCTAGTCTAAGATATCAAGGTAAACAACAGTGAAAAATCTTAGATAAAACTAGAACTACTTTAGTAACTTTAGAAAATATTAGATAAGTCTTCCTTCCAGATTAAACAGACTAGTGTAACTTCCTTTATTTGTTAAATTTGATTCCTAAAATAGACATCCAATGGTTGCTATAGGTGTTGCGTTTTTTTATGTAAGCGTAAGAAGATAAGTTGGTGACGTAATGCTATAAATAGTGCAGTGAAAGAGAAAAAAAGTCTTTTGAAGGAATGAAAGGAAGGTAAAAAAATAAGAAAATTACTTTCATTGATATCGCTGTCCTCATCACCAACATTATCATGACTTAATGCAGATATAATATATACTTTTCTTAGGGGTTTAATTCCCCAAAGGAATAATTTAATGTGTATCTGACAGTTTATTTAGTGAAAGTTAGACCATTATATTTATTGTAGCAACATTACATTGACCATATAGCTGCTTTTTTTAATAGGATTTTCAATTCGAAATAAATTATACGTTAACTAATTGCTAATAATGTCTTCAATCAGCTGAATTCTAATTGTTGAGAATCAAAGCTTATTTCTAAATTCAAAGAAGAGATTTTGACGAAATTAAAAATCTATATATATATTTTGGCTTTGAAATCAAAATGGTTGATTTGCTTTTCTAATTAGATTAAAAACATTGATTGGATAAACATATATCACCTTAAAAGATTGTAGAAAAGTCCACAATATGACACGTATGGAGGCCCCTTTACGTAAGAGTTTTATTATACGTGCAGCACGACAGAGTCGAAACATCGTTGGATCCAGAAAGTCAGTCTTGCTCTATAAAAAGTAACTACTGAATTAATTATTACAGTATAATTCGGGTATAAGAATAGAAGCATCCTTTCATATTAGGGATGACAATATATACTAAGGCGAAAATGTTATATAGCACACAGAGCAATTTTATTAGAAAAGTTGAAGTAAATCATGTCAAGCTTTGGGTCAGTAAAATAGTAATACCAATGTCAGGATAATATCCAGAAAACTACCCAAAATCACAGCAACATCGAATAAATTCCACAAGTCTCTGAAGTAATTCTAAAAATAAAAAAAAAATCAATTTTAACACACAAACAGTGTCAAAATCAATTTTCACACACAAACTGTGTCAAAACCACTTGGATAAAAAATCTCAAGAGATCTTAATTTCTAACGTTTATGCTCTGAGATGACAAAGTTTTAAAATCAAACTCTACCAAAATCTTTCAAAGTATTCCATATGTCATTTTCAAGGCTTATGTTACAAGTTAATAGATAATTGCGGAAAAGTCTTTTATGCTTAAACTTTAGGAATTTCTTGTGCCAATATTTTATTCCCTATGACATAGATGTACATAGATGAAACAACTCATAAAGGAACTTGGGAAAATTAAGTGAGTTTTTATTCTCCCTCAACAGATGTAATAACATTTAAAAACACTTTTTTAACAATATTAAACAAAACTACAATAAAACAAATAATTTTGAAAAACATTCTAGATTGTATTCATTTTAATAGATAAAAAAGTGTCCCATTTTATTCATTCTATTAGATATAAAAATATCTAATAAAATGAATACTTGTCTGAATTTTGATGAAGAGATAAACCTTAAATTGGATTTTTTTTTCTCGAACGGCTTATGTTTCAAAAATAAAAAAAATGAAAAATTTTAGGAAATTTTTCATGAATAGCCAAAATGTAGAAGTTAAATAGAATAACAGTTTGCCATCTATATTTTTTCTCAAAAAAAGCTACACTATGATCATATATGTTAATATTCGACTATAAGGATGCACATAAATTCTAAATGGCTTTTTTTTCTAACAACGTATATAGATTAAAAATCGTTTCAAAATTTACTAAAAATTTCACTTGACAAGTGCCAAACAATGCAATAGGCATAGCGTACTTTTAAAGTAACTTACCAATCTGTATGCTACTATCTTTAAAGCAGCCTCTATCCAAAATAATACTGTAAATGCAATGTTAAGTGATAGTAATATAGATTCGTATTTAGTGTCCATGTTGTCATACTAAAATGATAATATTAATAATAATAAAAAATATATATTACCATTAAAAAAATATTTTTGAGGCAAGATATTTTATGTGTAAACTCACAGCATTAGGCTCCATATCGTTGTTTATATAAAGAACGATATCATAAATATAACCAACTGCCTTTTTTTGTATAAATAATTATACATAATTGGACATGTTTTAAATTTCAAAGATTACTTACTTATGCTGATAGTTGGATCATAATTAATTTTAGTCAATAATATAGAGATGCATAATTTTTGAGATACAAACTTAGGTAAAAAAAATTTCAGCCAAACTAGAGTTGAATTTTATTTGAAGCATAAAAATTTTTCTTTACAAAAATCAACAATGGAGGATCCTGAATTAAAGGAAAGTAAGGTCGAACAAAAACCCTGAAATTAACAAAAAGAGAGTGATAGCTATTTGACATTGAAGATTACTTAGATAGAAAACCTGCTTATAATCATTAATATTTCCTTGATTATTAAATGAATTGAATAATACCTTAACCATTAACTGCAAAGAATTCAGTACAATTAGACTCATTATGAAGTAATCAAATGGATTAGAGTCAACAACAAACCAAACACGGAATGATATTGACTGCTGGTCTTCAGGCATAAATCTTTTACGTGGTTTTGAATTCAAAGCAAAATGTAAGCAATCTCGCTAAAATGAAAAAAAATATATATTTTTTCAAACATATGTTAGTAGGATGTTACTTAATCAAGTCAAGTGCCAATGACAAGATAATCCGTTATGTTACGTGCCAAAAGTGCTAATGATAGCTTGGATTTTTTTTCTTCTATACCTCCCTTATCCTATAGCCAAGTGCGCATAAATAAAAAAAGTTGATATATCAATTTGAATATTTAGTTTGACATGAGTAAAGTATGCTTTGCAAAAAATAACTCTTTGTAGCCAATGAAAATATCATTGTGTAACTAACAAAACTATCAAGTATTAGAAAAACGGGGATATAAAGTTCATATTACAAATAAAATTTAATAGCTTACCTGATTTCGATCAAGTCCCCCTTCAATTTCTTTTTCGCCTTGTCTTTGAAAAGTGAGTATAATCAGAGCAATGTAAATGTTGATTATAATGAACGTGAATAAAATGACGAATACGATGAAATAAATTGCTAAATAAGGTTTATTTTTAGTAATCGGTCCTCTATTATATTCGGTTGAGTCAATCGCATTATGCATTGCACTAGATAAATAAATTATTAATTATAAATCATTTGAGGGCTGGCAATTTGTGAGTTGGGAAGTTATTGATAAAACCAAATTTGCTATGGGAAAATACTTATATTACCTTAGAAAGTCACATTCAAAAAATTTAAATGACAGGCTTTTTTTTTTTTTTCGAAATAGATCCCAAACAGCCCACAGTTACTTTGTTCACATTATCATAACTTTCGGAATTCAAAACATATATTTTATTTTTACAAAACAGATTTTGCTTTTCCAAAATGAGCTACAATTAATATCTGATTTTCAGAGAAGTTTCTGTAAGCATTTTTATGAAAGACAGAATTAAAACAAAAATGTATAAAATCTTTACCTTTGCCATCCCTCCCCAGTGGAGCATGCATATAGTGTCAATGCAGCTTCAAATGCATTATCGAAATTAAAATCATTGAGAAGCCACTCTCTTTTTTTAACCTAAGATCAAATAATTTAACTAAATAAAGGACTTAATTTAGCTAGGTTAATTAATATTTTTTGCACAGCTTCCCCTGCATATTTAAAAAAACTTTAAAAAAAAAAAATTATTAATCTTAAATTACTGTAAATCACTCTCCAGGTTAAGAAGACTAACATTTTGATATAAAAAACAACTTCCAAAAAAATGCTTAAAATATTTGACAAATATCTTTTAAACAATTTAAAAACTTTGATAAAATCTACAACAACCGTTTATCAAGTATAGGTAAAAAAAATAACTAATTCATTAAATCTGCATTAAAAATCTGAAATCTACAATGATTTTATTTAAAACAACACAACTAACTTTTATCAGTTTTCAACTAATTTACTCAATAGAAAATTTCCTTCACAAGCTCTACCCAATGTAGTAAAGCTAGTTCCATAAACCATACATAATTAATTGAATGCAGTAGAACACATCAGATAGTTATTTCCACAAACTTTATGCAATAAAGTACATATAGTTATAATGCTTGTTAACTTAAGTATTCAATTATTTTAGTTTTTAACAGGTGGGCACATGAAATGAAAAAAAAAAAAAAAACCGTATATATTTTTGAATAATTTCAAAACAAAAAGAAGGATTTTCAGCATAATTTTAAAAACGCCATTTTCAGTCCAAAAAACTATTATCCTATTCGGGCCCAGTACCAAAAAGAGAGTTTTTCACAGGTGCCAATGTTTGTTTAAAAACTATGGTCATCTAATTTTGCATAAACTTTTAAAAAATAAAACAACTTTTGAGAAGATTTTAAATAAATTTTTATTTTAATTTTGTAAAATGGCCCTATTCGGGCACAATATCAAAAAAAGAGTCTTTAAAATGTATTCAAGTTTATCAAATGGTCCTGAAAAATGACTATATTTGCGTCCAGTATCGAAAAAGAAGGGTTTCTGAAATGTAGTTAAATAAGTCAAAAGAAATCCTCTATGGTCCTCAAACTTCATGAAAAATTTCAAGAGCATCCGTCTAAAATATAACAACAATGAGTTTTCAACAGATGGCCATACAGATAAAAAAGTCTAAAATGACCATATTTGGACATATTTGGGCCCAATGCCAATAAAACAAAATTTTTTTTTTCAAAAAACTAAAACTGTCACTTTTTAACCTTTGATCCAAGCACTATAATCAGAAAAAGCTAAACAGTTGTTAAAAAAGAAATTTGTTATGGATGAACGAATTTACATGGGTGAATTCATAAGACTCACTTCGCCGAGGGTCCAAAAACTGCCTACCATCTTATTAGCACAAATAAATAGCTCAAAAAAACAAAAAAAAAGTAAAGAAATAAAAAAACAAAGATTCTTTTCATAGATGAACATTGCTTTTTAGAGGCTGAGGCATTTCTTTTTCTCACATATGTCATAGAATAGAAATTAAGGTGAGAGATTTGGTTTTGGAATAGAGATTAGAACTATGCTGATAGTTTAAAGGTTAAAGAAGAAAGTTTAAAATGACCACAGGGAATGTACAACTCCAAAAAGCCTCTGGTTGACTTTCAAAAAACTGGGTAAAATTTTTATCAAATTGATAAAAATCAAATAATAATTTTATCAAACCATATCATATAAATATATAAAAAGGATAAAATAATGAAAATGGAAAATGTCAAATGTGGTTAAGACTTAACAACGGTAACGAATTGAAAATATAAAAGTTGTTGTTAGTTTTTTGATATGTTGCATAAGAGAACAGGTAGGTGTTCATATGTAAAAAAAAAGTGGCACAAAAAAACAAAAAACTATTGCTAAAATTCTATTTTCTACTTTGTAGTCTACTTAAGATATTTATTTTCTGAGAATTTAAAAAATCTTTTTATTAAAAATTGTCAAAAATTACCTTACTCAATATCTTTCTTTGTCTCATTCAAAAAAATGAAAAAATGCAGAATGTCAAAAACCATACATTCTGAAACAATATTTTTAATCTTGATTATTCAACAAAACAAAATGCCCCAAACAAGTGAAATTTTAATATAGAAAAATGATAATAATTTACAAAAAAATTTGACTATTGATTAACTTTGGATAGATTATACTTTTAAAACAACACAGAAGCATACCTTCATAGGATGTATAAA
>JAUZNK010002609.1:0-11363 GCA_035046665.1 Euphysa ruthae | reverse complement strand
GTAGTGGCAACACAACTTAATCAAGGCGTTGCTCCAACTGATGTTAAAATTTCGTCCAAGTTGTCGGATCTCAAACCACTACATGCATCATGGATTGTCCAGGTCTATGAACATTTATGCACACAACCAGAAATGATTAGACAGGGATTAGATCCTGCAGGAATTACTGAGGCTGTCAAAAATGCTCAACATATATATGAAAAAGTGGAAAATCCTTTTAGATTTTGAAAAATAAATATGTTTAGAAATTTTTCTAAAATATTATTTCCACTAGCTATGTTTGGACAAAATTTTTGTTTGGAAATATTTCGTCGGACAAAATATTTTGTCAGACAAAATTTTCGTCGGACAAAAATTTTCGTCACCTTTTTCCGACATTTTTTTGTCCGATAAGGTGTGCTAGTAAATGCCACAGCAGTTTCGCCTGCAACTTTGAGGTCAATAGTATGGCAACTTTGTAGTGGAAAGCCAGTGTCAAAGTATACTTATATGTCTAACGAGCGAATTTTCTGCATATACCTCCCGCCCTTTTGGTTAGATAACTCTCCTTTGAGGCAACACCTTTTGGTAGTCTCGAATGGTACGCAGTAGTGCACTGAAATCCACCAGGGCCAAAGTTGTTGAGAACAATATGAAGCTATTTAGACGTCAAATTTTTGGTCTTGTGTTTCTTTTCCATCATTGCCGATTATAATTAACGAAGCCATGTATTCGCGCAGCCGATCAATCTCTAACACACAGATTGAGTGAGTTTGGGTAGTTCTGCGGTGTATACACGTAGATTTACAAGTATAGTGGTCAGAGTCATCATTAAAAATTGCGGGGATCCCACATAGTTTGCAAGGTCGATAAGATTACCGTCGACTGCCGAAGCCTTACCGACGAAATCCAGTGTAGAAAGTACTCTCGTGCGACAGAGGAGACTTTCTCGTTTGTTCCGTTAAAAACTTGCTCTTAGGCGATCTCAGGTACCTCTTCTGAGTCAGCGGGCAATTTTAGACGAGTCTGTCTATAATTTACAAAGTTTTATGGATTCTTTTTTATGTCCACTTCGAACGCTGATGCACACACAATAGCTAAAATTACGTGGTTAGGCAGAGGCCCGCTTCATATATCGTTGAGTTTAAACTGAGTCTTGTCTGTTTCATTTTGCTGGTAGAAGAGGGTCCTGTCCATAGGATATAGAGCCTTCTGTTTCACCATAAGTTCTATCGTAAAATTAGTAATAACATGTGTCATTTTACACGCTTGACAAACCATCAGGTAGATGTGATTCAAATAGCAGCTCCAACCACCGCTTCGGTAGCAATTGACGTAACATTTGTCTTAGCCCGAGTTAAGGACAACCACAGGGCCATATCTTCCAGTATAAAATGTTTTTGTCGCATTATCTACAGGAAAGGGCGGAACGTGACAGTTGCTGTCTTTGCAACATTAACAGCTCCCTCTGCTACCACAGAGATTCTGTCAAGTAACAAAGTCCGTATTGGCTTCACATTTAATCTTGTGGTGTCTGTATACTATCCTTCGAGCAGCATCACTTTCACCCCAGTTCTTGTTTTTCGATGTTAACGTGGCTAGCATCACTTGGTAAATGTATGGCTGCTTGTCGAGATTGGACATGGCTGGACCAGATCTATGGGTTAGAGTGACTTTTTTAAACAGAGCTTGCGCAAACAGATTGGTCAGCGCTAATCTATCGCCAGCTACGATAATCCCTGCAGTGTACATGACCTGAAGTTTTATCTGCACAAAGTTACCAAAGAGATCGATAAAGTCTCGCTCAGCGCCCCTTTCGAAACGAAGCTCGTTTGTGTGATCCTGGTCACCTTTGGCTTTTGCGAGCTCGTGGTAAGCTCTGATTATATCATTCTGTGTTTTGTGCACCGCCTAAAAACTGTGAGGTCGTGTAGATGCGTCTTTAGATTGCTCTTTTCATGAACGGCTTCCATTTCAGTGTTATGTATGACTCAAAAAAGCGCGTATGTCTAACAGGAATGGATGCTAACAAACATACTTAAAGAATTTGCAGAAGAAGCTATAAGCCCTGCAAGATTAATGAAATTTTAATTGGTGGCTGCTGTTTGAGTCGCAGCCGTCAATCTCTCCTTTATCGGCTCCTTCGTTGTAAGAGCCACTGAGACGGCTTGTTGAGCCATTGGCAGAGCAACCTTGGAAACGCTTTTCTTTACAAGGAATGGCATACGCTTGATTTCATCCTAAAGATTTCGAAAAAAAGCCTGTGCCTTCTTGCACGTAATAAGATACTGCCCCACCTGCTTGGTAATAGCGATGAAGAGAGTGGCGGCTATTTGTATCAGTGGTAAGCTCTACTGGGACTTTCGAAATAGGTTTACACGAGGTTTTTAGAGAAATAGCTAAGCTTAAACATCATAAAAAGACAGGTGGTAATATCCCGGTTACCATTTTACAAATGGTTAACAGAGAATTGTCATCACTTTCTCCATCATTGGGCAAATGCTTTAACGAGTTTAAAAAAAAGGGGATTTTCCCAATCAAACTTACGTGAGCTGACATTGTCCCTGTGCATAAAAAGGACAACACAACAACAGATAAAATGAACTATAGACCTATCAGTCTGCTTCCAGCACTTTCAAAGATTTTTTAATGTCTAATTTATAACCAATTCATAAAATACTTTGAAAATAAACTCTCGAAGATTCTATGTGGCTTTAGAAAACGCTACAGCACCCAACATACTTTGTTTAATCTTCTTAAAAACTGGCAAAATGCAAGCGGCCATAATCAAAAATTCGTGTTCGTGTCGGCTTATCTCTCAATAATTGGTTGCCAGTCCTACATGATGTCCCACAAGGCCCAATTCTGTTTAATATATTTGTGAATGATTTACTAATGTTTATTTATGAATCAACTATCTGTAGTTTTGCAGACGATAACACAATACCGGCATATGAAGGTTCTATCTGTAACTAACTATCAAGCTTAAATATGGTGCAAACATAGCCATAACATGGTTATGCATCAGTTCCATGGTTGCTAATCCTAAAAAATTACAGTATATGATCATTGGTGACAGGGGCAACTCAGGTAATGATATATTAATTGATGGTCATGTTATTCAAAGTTAATCGACAGTTAAACTTCTTGGTATTGTTATGGACAGCCTCCTTAATTTTCTTTCCCAATGTGAAGCAATTTGCAAAATTGTGAATCAACGTTCCAGAGCTCTTACTCGTATACATAACAGTGTAAGTCAAGAAAAAGGCTACTCGCCTAGGAAATTCATTTATTTTATCTGTTTTTAACTATTGCCCCCTAATCTGGATGTTCTGTAGTCAATCTGCGAACAAACTTATAAATTTGACGCACAAACGTGCTTTAAGTATGATACTTAATAATTCACAAATTCTTTTTGAGGAGGCTTTAAGCGTCAATGGTTCAAAATCTATACATCATAGGAACCTTGAAGTTCTCTTGATTGAAGTCAAATTTTTAAATTCTTTGAATCCCACTTTAATACAAGATATATGTGTAACAAAAACTTCCTCATATAGCTTTAGAGCAGGTTGCATTCTTAAACATCCTGAAATCCTATATAATGAATTTCTTATATCTAAACTAACTTGAAATATGGGCAGCTCTGGCTTGGAACAAACTCAATAAAGAAATCCAAACTTGTAAAACACTTTCAAAATTTAAATATAAAGTAATGTCCACACTTATTTGTACACTGTAACTGCAAAATTTGTAGACAATAAGTTATAATTATTTATTTACTATCATTAATATCATTTATTTGTAATTATACACCTTTAAATTGTTATAATTGGATTAAAATAATTTATATTTTTTTTAAAACTAGGTGTAAATTATTTCAATTTGAAATAAAGAATACTTACTCACTTACTTACCCACTATGTTAACGTATATATAACTCTACATAAAAATAGTGTTTAGATAGAGTTCCAAGTACAAAATACTTGCCTTACAAAGCATCCAGCTGGGATTTTCATATGTTGAGCGACAATGTGCAGTATAAAATCGTTCATCTAAGACCTCTTACTCAACCCACGGTTTCAAAATTAAGCGCTATACCTTATTAGAAGAACCAACCAGTAGATTACAAGATGATAACCTCGTTCAAAGTCTGTGGACTTCCGGTTACGACTTACACTGCTATTCCCAAAAAGCCAATCGATTTCGACCCAAAAAAGAAGAAAATTTTCTTTGTAGATGATCTGATAGAAGAGGCAGAGCTGTCAAAGTATTTCGGCCACCTGATTAGGGATGGGAGTCACCAAGACAATACTATACTCATCCTAGTTCCTTATTGATGTTGTGGAAGTGGAGATGTAAGGCAAAAGTGTTTACAAGTGGATTACATATGTCTGTTTCGGTTTCCGGCCGACAAAAAAATAGCTCAAAGCTTAAGTTACTCCCGGTGCCATAGATCGCTTTATATAGGTCTTTAACGACGCGACCAGTGAACAGCATATACCACTAATAGTTGATCTTTCTCACGCACATTTTATCATTCCAGGTTTCCGATTTAGATGCGGAGATTGGGGGCTGATATGCCCAAACTCAGCCGAGATAAAAGAAATAGTGATCATATTTGGACATGATGATAAACTCGATTGCACTAGAAACAAACGCCGTCCAACTGAGCCAATTGGGCCTAAAGGGGACATAGGCCCTTTTGATCCTAAAAAAAAACCCTGTTTGCATGGATCTGTCGTTGCTTTTGATCCTAAACGTGCCCCAGGAGAGCGTCGGCCTTCCGGTGCTACTGATCCTAAAGGTAACCCAGTAGAGCGTGGACCTTCCAGTGCTTCTGGTCCTAAAGGTGACACAAGAGAACAAAGGCCTGGCGAAAAAAAACATAGCTCTTGCACCAGATGGAAGTATTTCTCAAAGTAATGATGGTTTATTGCTCTCTCCATTGACGCTTTCATGGAACGGCTCAGTTATGAAATGGCTACGACAGGGCAATATCGAAGGACTCTCTAGAGAAATACCATGTTTTACATATGACCGCCACTTATGTAAATATATGATGCTTTCTAGTAAGTATATCTTGTTTTAAATCCCCCTTCTGTTAATTCGATATAAATTTTGTCTGGTTTATTGGGAATCGAAGAAATGTATTTATATATGGGTGGCTCTAAAATTTCCGTCCGTAGAAAAATGTTCTTTTTGTCTACAATTGCAACTTAATTGCATTTTTAAAATTCTAGAAGTCAGTTTTTGTAACTCTACCCATGTCTTTTGTGCAACAGTTGACCTGTGTTGTGGTTAAAAACGTTATGTGATTTATTTGAGTGCAGAAAAATATGTTCATAAAAGTACTATTAAAATTCTAGATTGCTTTAAAGAGATAAAGAACAAAAAAACCATAAATTTCTAATTTTTGACATTAAAGAAATTAAATAACCTAGCCAGAAAATAATCTTTTAAGGCAGAAAAGCTTTGATAAAGAAGAAGTGTGGATATTAGAAGTCACAAGGGGGCGCATACGACGTGTTAAGTATGCCACTTGGTAGGTATATACTTATTATTAATTTTTTCCCAGAGTTATAATATAAACGATATTGGATTGTACAGAGATGTCGGATTATCGGCATCTAAATACAAGAGTGTGAAACAACTCGAGAGAAAATATTTTAAAAAATTAGGCTTTAACATTATTATTCAGTGCAATTTAAAAACTGTGGATTAGTTGTCTGTATGCTAATCATAAATCCAATGAGGGATTGATTTCAATTTATACCTATCCTAACCTCCCACTTTCAGTTATATTGCAAATAGCCTCAGTTAATAGAAACGGGTTATCACAGTTATCATATAACGAAGAAACTTTCATCCAAGTCGTCTATGAATATTAAGCACCTTCAGGAAAATCAGGTTGCATCCATAAATTAAAATAGCGACATGAAGATAGCAATGCTAAATAAAAAAATAAAATAAATAGAAAAATATTGCACCAGTGCAATAGCCTAATCGCTTGTAAGCGATGAGAGCTAATAGGCTAAAAAAAAGATATATATATAAACAAGCATCTGGATTTTTAATAAAATATTTGATTTATGCAACAGGAATAAATATAGTGGATAGAAAGACATATTTTTCGACGAGGGTTTTAATGAAGCTGACAAGGTTGAACTCATATACTTTCCTGTTACATCCCTATTCAATTGAGTAAATCTTGTAAAATCGGATTGTTTCTTCTGCAAATTATATGTACTATATCTCACAATCATGGAAACTATTTTAAACTTAGGTGAAATGCAATTTTTAACTATTTAGCTCATCAAAGAAAAAATTTAATGACAAGGCAATATTTTTGATCATTTGACCTTCCTTAGAAATATAATATATTTGTTATTCTTACATGAAATTTAGAATATGGCTATTATATACTAAAAATAGAAATGCGCTTAAAACTTTACAAGAGCATCAATGAAAAAATCTAAGAGAGAAAAATCAATAAAAAACATTCACAAATTCGGTCTTTCCAAACAAACACGTGCGAATGTATTCTCTGTTTACTATCTCTCTTAGTGAATCAATATAAAGACACCTGTCTTAAGTATGTTGAAAACAAAAATTTAGTGCTGCTCTAAAAAGTAGAAATTAGAGAGTAAAGATAGTAAGTACGCTACATTTTTGCCAAATTTGTTCCCTAATATTTCCGTCAAGGTTTAATTTTGCAACCGCTCATGTATTAGCCTTTGTTAGTCTATCTCTCACCAAGTGGTGGTGGTGGGAGGGGGAATATGTCTGAAAAACATGAAAAATTCGTTTTTCCAAAATATTATGAAAAAAAGATTGTAGTTGGTCGGGAAAATTTTAGTGATAAAAATTTCCACAACTGAAGTGGATTTTTGAGCAAGTTTCTCACACCGATCTTTTGTATTTTTTCTTAAATATTCCCTAATTTTTTGAGAAGATCCTCCCCTTTGATATAACTTTTTATCTCGGTGTTGAAATAAGCTTTTGAGGTCTAATAGCTTCTTTTATTAACTTCTAATATATGAAATGTTATGCAATAACTAATTGAACCGGTGTGATTTCAAGATAACTATATATTGATTTGTTTTTTGACGTAAAAGACTTACAAAATTTCACAATATCTAAATATTCATAGAATTAAGAATCTGATGTCGCTAATCCTAATTAATTTAGCAATCACGATTTATTGTCAATCAAAACTAACTGTATTTGATCAGCAAAAAAAAATTTAAGCTTACCTCAGCAAATGTAATCTATTAAATTTATGAATTTCACCACTTGGATTAAATCGCAGAAATTATATTTAATTTTTTTCATTTTCATACCGGACATACCAAAAAGCTGCCAAAAATACAGGCTTGAGATTTTATTACTTTTTTATTATTTTTTTTTTGACTGCGTTAAATCAATATTTAAAGGTTTGCGAAAGCATGAAAAGCTTATTGTCAAGCCAAAGTTAAAAATCGTGTATGGTAATTGATGATAGAAGAAAACTGCAACAGAATTCAACAAACAACAAATTTTCTTCAAAAAAGATTCAACCAACCCTCTAGCTTTTTGGTTTTTGAGATATAGTTACTTTTCCAAACCTAAGAGAGTTTCGTTTAATTATTTATTTAACTGAGTTCTACTTTAAGCAACGTGAATAGAAATTTCGGTGACGACTCTCATTAACTATTAAAGTCAAAATTTGCAAAAGTTTTAGTTTTTCCCATTTTTTTTATTTTTAGATTTAGGGTCTTCTTTACCACAATCTGGAAGTAGGTGAAATTCAGGAAAATCCAAGTAAGTTAATAAATTTAAACTTTTGGAATTTTCAAGTTTTAAATTTGATTCCTTGTTAATCTGTAAAGAAAAATAAAACAAATCGTAAATTTTTGAGTTATAGTTTTAATTTTTTTTTTGGGTGTCTAGGACACAAATTCCCCAATTTGGAAAATAGTGAATAGTGGGGGAAATTCATAAAAATCAAAAATTTTTTAAAGTTTTTTATTTCTTTCTTTAAGTAATTGTATAGAACAATAAAGTAAATTATAGTTTGGTAAGTTGCAGTTTTTTGGGTTTTTTTTTAGGGTGTGGGGCGCAATTACACCAATTTGGAAAATGGAGGATAACATGCAAAACTAAATGAATTTTATAGTTTTAAATTCAATCTTTTTTATTCTAACTATAAATAAATAAAGTAAAAACTTTGAGCTGAAATTATGATTTTTTTATGATGGCCTAAATACCCCAATTTTGGAAATATGAAGTAATGGGGAATTCCTTGCAATAAACCGTTTAAAGTGACGCGTTAATCTTTTAGGTCTATCTCAGAGTATGAGGGTTAATTTCTGAATAACCGACTATTTTTTTTTTACTTAAACTCTAGTTAAATCTAAAAAAGGTAGTAAAATACAAAATTTAATTTAGAGATACCTTTAAAATACAGAATACACACAACCAGTACTTTTTTAAGGTGGTCTTAATCATTATGATTAGCTTTTTGAGCAAAGATTTTAAGGACCCTTTCCAATACTAAAATAAATAACAGGTAAATAACCAGTTAGACTTTAATATTACTTGTATAAAGATATACCATTTGTGAAATTATCGATTCTTAAGATGTTTTGACCTCACCCAGGTAAGGTGATGGTGCATACGCCATCATAAGCAATTCGATCGCCGGCATCTCGCCTCACCAACATTTTAAACAAAAAAAGAATTAGGATTTCAAATTAGTACATTGTAATCAAACAAGTACAAACGTCATTAAAAAAGTCCTTGAAACTTTTGTGCAAAGAGAATTTGTGCTTTTCTTAAATTGCATTACATAAAAGGATTTATTGAATGCTCATCAATCTGTATCCGCTTTTCATCTGATTTTCGTTCTAACTATTTTTGTCAGTGGGAGTATTTTCCTAAAATCAGTTGATTAGCAGCTTGTCTTTCAAGAATTAATAAAAGAGAATGAAAAACTATTTCTAAAGCCTGTTGGGTTAAAAGCTCAAACTCTACATTA
Organism: Euphysa ruthae; assembly: GCA_035046665.1. Lineage (NCBI taxonomy): Eukaryota > Metazoa > Cnidaria > Hydrozoa > Anthoathecata > Corymorphidae > Euphysa > Euphysa ruthae. The sequence goes on along the minus strand of JAUZNK010002609.1, from coordinate 2,368 downwards.
CTAACTCTACGTTACTAAGCCTAAAACGTGTTATAAATACTCAAGGAAAATTAAATTTTGAAATCAGCTTCTTTAGCTTTTGACAGGCAAAAAGTAATTTCAAAATGAAACTCTTTAACTTAAAATCACCGTCACCAAGGTGAGTAAGCCACGGGTACTTACTTCAGACCTCTATCTTCTGGACTTGGCAGTGGAAGATCCAAAATATATGCAACTCTAAAGAAACAGAAATAGTACACCCCTATATAATAAATAGTACCTATATCTCATCATCTAGTGGGAGTCAAAGAATTTGGTGAGTAAGCATTTTAATTTCCGAAAAACTTTTCAGAAATTAAAAAAAGGTAAAAATTTCTCAAAAAGTGAAATTATGACCTATAAGCACGCATGAAAGCCAAAATAAAATCACATGCAGCATTTCAACATATCAGACAGCATTTTTGAGGTGATAAGAAGTGATTAAACATCACCTTACCTCTAATTCTGAGGGCTTAAAAAAATAAAACAGTCCAAAAACATATTTTCGCTCACCAACCGCTGTTCTATCTGCCATTTTCTGAAAGTTTAGTTCATAATCCTTTGAGATCGAATATATTTGAAGTAATTATACGTTGGGTTGGAAAGCCATAATCGATCTGGAAATAACATCAAACGAAAACCAGAAAAATTGTGGCTAGAATCTTATATTTCACAACTATTTTTAGCGGAAGAAATTTATCACGTGACTGAACGGCCTACTCTAGTGTTCAAATTTGTTAATAAAGAAATAGGATTGTGAGAAAAAAAAAACAAAAAAAAAAAAAATAAAAAATATGAATTCTAGCTGCAAAGCTCGTTTTTTTGCCTTCGCAAAAATCTCATATTTGCTGAAATGTATGACGAACATCTTTTTCTAGATTTTTAGCCCAAAAACGAAAATTTCTTTGACTTAGAAATAGCGCGAATACATTTGTTGATCTTTAATTGATTTAAATTTTCTTTTTTTATATTCGAAGGAATCGATTTGAAAAGGCGATACTTTTCCTATAAATTTTCCCATAACCAACGTCGTTATCGGTGTACAAACGTTAAGATTCCCACTTCAGTTACTTATTTCTGAGACAGATTTGGAATTTTCTTTAACCACGTTTAAAGAGGTCCACGCTGATAAATTGGTCTCAAATGAAAGAGATTAAATAATCATAAAAAAATTTTTTTTTCATTTTGTTGAAAATATTATGTTAAGTGTACAATAGGCCTTTTATTTGAAGCATATGGCATAGTAGTTGACCATACATGGTTTATACATTTGCTTTTATCACTAAGTAATTATCGACCTATTGTTAGTGATATTTTTATATATTAAATCTATATATTCGGGCAGCTTATTAGTATATACGATGCCTTATAACTGAAAATTTTCTGTTGCAAAATGATACCACGATACTAGTGCCAGATTCGTCAGTGCCTTTGAGCTTGCACTTAAATCTTTATTTCTAAATATCACTTTGGAGAAAAATTTGTCGCCTATATTAGTTATAAACTTGGCAAATTTATATTTCACATTGTAGGAATACGATCATAAATTTTAAAAGAATTTGCTGCATGTAACTATTTATCCATCCAATATTTTTCTAATTGTCGCAATCATTAATAGTAATGCTAGGACTAAATATTATAGGGAATATATATGACGGTTATATGGTCATGACAATAACTATACCCGGTAAAGATTTTATCCTTCATAATCACTTATTCCTTTTCGTTTGAGAACTTTATGTTCCGTTTTTTTGTCTTAAAATTCCCAATGATCAACCACATCCAGGGTTAACAATAAATTAGAAGTTCTTACGAAATAAAGTTTCGTTTAACGATTATCTTATTACCACATTTTAGCCAATAAGACGATAAAATGCAAACTATGTAAACTATTGTATCTTTCTACAATAGAATCCGCAATATAAATATGTTTTATACTACTATACTACAATTAAAAATCTGATATATTAATTATAAATTGGTGCTATATTTATATATTAATTTCAAAAAACCTTTAAATCATTGTAAATATATTAAACGTAATTTAATATAAACATAATTCCCGTAGCAAATTGTCGTGTTCAAAGGAAAAATCTCGTTCTGTGACTACGCAAATAGTTACGTTAAATCATAAAGGGCGCGATTCATATATTATTATATATTATCAGTTTTTGATTTTTCATCATTGAATGCGTTTAGAGATCTTGCAACCGTGTTCGTGCCATTTGGCTCTTGTTATAGAATAGCTTTTTTTAGAATATTTATTCTCCCAAATGTACAGAAGTCCATTAGTGCAACCATTTTTTAACTTTGTAAAATTATCAACATCAGAAAACCATGTTTATATATA
>JAUZNK010002608.1:0-11364 GCA_035046665.1 Euphysa ruthae | reverse complement strand
TATCTTAACTGTTAAGATGTTGTTATTAAGTCATCTGTTGTCTTTTTAAAAAATACATAAGAAGGTGATTTCTTTTCTTTTTTGAGAGTTCTTTCTTATTCCCCATAGCTACAGTAAACAATAATTATTATATAAAATTAGGCTTTTTTTTGTGTGGAAATAACTATATCATTGAAGAAAAAATAAATTCTCCTAACTCGCTGTTTCAAAAGAAGTCATCACATTTACAAAACATATATCAATAAAAAGAATATCGAACAGCATATTCCGTGTTTATGTTTTTCTATATATTTTTTGTTTGGTATTCTTTGAAATACTGTTTTAGCCAAAGTAGAGGTATGAAAATGCAAAATAAGTTTTTATAATCTTACATATTTTGTCATTTACTGCACTGTAGGGGTAGGATAAAAGTGTGTTTTTTTTACTTATAGATTGATAAAAAATCAATGCAGTGTTTTTGTTTAGTAAAAAATAAATAAATTTAATTAACTTTATATAGTCCTATCCCCCTATTTTTAGTCGCGCCATAAACGTAACAAGCAAATTTGCAAGTAAAGATCGATTCACATAACCACTAATATAAAAAAGAAGGGGTAATAAATCTGATAAAATAATCGCATTTAAGCCTATTATAAATAATTATAACACCCTAACCACTTTTTTTTTTGAGATATATATGAAGGTAGAGAATGAGACTAAACTTTATCAATACACGTATTTAATTTGTATCCAAGGTTACGACAAAAGACCAAAAATATTAAAAATGTGCAGTATTTCAGTTACGTAATATATTTAAAGCTAAATTTAATGCTGTTTTTAATTCAAATGGGGGAGTTTCTTTTAGCATATTCCGTAACATTGAACTATTCAAAAAACAGATATTGACAAAAAATATATTTTGACAAATGGCAATACTTCAAAGAATAAATTCGCTATTTTATGAAAAGTTTATATCTTTCATTCACAAGCATCTCAAAACAGTTTGCGAATCGTGAATCACTTAATCCGATCCCTATCTATGGCCTAAGATGTCCTTGCACGACTTGTAAAGACTTATTAAACAATTATGTAATACCATACCCCATTAATACTACACATATTACAATGTCTAGGTAATAACTCATGCCAGATACTACTTAGAATCTATTATCTCTTAACATTTGAACATGTGTAGCAGATATGCCTGATGATCTGATGAAATTGGTTTGTGCCCACATGTAAATTTTACAAATATATTTTGTAAAGCTATTGACTAAATTTTTGCTTATCATTTACCAAACTTAAAAGTCTTAAAAACCAATAAAGAATTTTGGAAGATAATTGTTGTCATGTTTTTTCATGCTTTTTAGCCTGAATTTGTTTTTTAGTCAAAAATAGTTTTTTGGCTGTTAGAGTAGAAGGCTCTGGGAATTCAAGTATTTGCTAAAAAATTATTTGTTTGTATATCCGTTCGTTCCCCTTTTTTACTCCAAAATTTTTTATTACTTCTGTTCAAAATTTTGTGTGAAATTTTTTGATGGCAAGTAAAAGCGAGTGATTGTTTTATTTGTCTGAAAAAAAATTCTCGTTTTTTGATACTTACACTGAAAAGCAAGGGCATAAGTTAAAGGACCATTGAGAGCATTTTTTTACCCTTTGCCTAAAATTCTTGCTTTTCTGTATCGGGTCTTGAAACAAGGATATATAATGCCTAAATTCAACATTTTTAGAGAAAACTGTGTCATAGAGACAAATGTTCTAGTTATAGTTATAATTATAGTTATACACTATTATACCTTATATAAGCGTGAAAGAACTAATTATCATGGGGTATTCCAAATTACAAAAAAATAAATATGCAATTCATTCAAAGTAAAAATTAATATTTCTCCTAGCAGCTATTTGCAATACACTGTACTTGCTTGGTGGAGGTGTGCTAAATTTAAATTTGTGTTTAGTTGAATTCTGTTGTAAGTGTTCTTGTTGGTGAAGAAAAGAAAGAGGCTGTTATACAAAAGATGAATGACTATAGCTTATATACAGTTGGTAGGAATTTATTTCATTCAGTACACCTGACACTTTTTAACACTTTCTAAATGATGACAAAGTTGAATCATCAGAGAGAGACACATGATTCAGCCTCATCATCAATATTTGGACGATGAAATTACCTATAAAGGAGTTATAATAATATTAATTTTTTTTTTCAATCTAAGAAGGAGTTTAGTTAATATTTTTATGAAAGATCAATAAATCAATTATTATATGTAGAAGATATTAAAAAAAAAAACAGAAGTAGAAGAATAACAATAAATCGTTGTAAGAAAAGAAAAAAATATTTGTGATATTGTAAAGCAATTTTGTGTTTTGCTAAGGTCAACTTATGGCATGTAATTAAGATTTTATTTGTGAAGATTTCAAAATACATTTTAAAGGCTTGTGGTTTTTTATTTATTTATAGGGTTAATAAATTTAAAGGGGTGTGCAAGAATAAGATTGTGAACCTTAAATTTCAGGAATCATTCCCACCATATATATGATGTGAATTATTTCTCGCGTTGAAAAATTTATATAATTTTTAGAATAGGTTTAAAGGCTTTTAAACGGTCAAAGTATTTGTCATAATGGAGCTCTATTCTTAATACACACTTGTCATACCCTGGCCAAAAAAAATTGGATTACCTTTAAATATTTTGTATTTAGTGTTTGATGACGGTGATGAAAGAACATTAAGAAGAACAAATGTTTGTGTCATGGGTGAAAAACACTTCAATGAAAATGAGGTACAAAAATTTCTTTTAATTGTTGATCAGATGTTCAACCCAATTTCACATAAAATCTAGCTCCCAAAATTAAAGTGGTGATTGAAAAAAATGAATCAACCAAATGTATTCACAGGTAATTTAGCAGCCATATGCTATTTGTCATATGTAATTAATTATTGAATCAAAATTTTATTTCGTCCGTCAATATAAATTGAAACATGATATTTTTTAGATACAAAAAAAAACTATTACAAGTGAATTTATCACTGAAGCTAAATTATATTGGATAGTTTCAAAACTCATGCTAAATTTTTTTTGATGTAGACATGGGATTTTACATATGAAATCTCACAAGTTTTTATAACACCTTAATATGTTTCAAGCTTTGAAAAAACCTTAGGTTAGAAAGTTTGTTCAATCAAGTTTGTCTCACGATAACTATTTTCATTCAACCAAAGTAAACAAACTTGGTATAAAATATTGATTTTTTCACTTATATTTTAGCCAAATCTTAAAAACTACCTCCACACTTTAAACACACAAACACGCACTTTAAACTTTTTTCTCAAAAAGGGCCAATGTTTTTTGCCTTAAAAGTTTTTATGCCAAGACATTAACTTTTGTGTCTACATCATCATTTTTTAGACCAAGTCAGCAAAGTAGCCAAAAATTAGCTAAGCCGTTATATAAAAGATATTGAGTTGCAGGTACCAGGAAAAAATTGTTCATTTACACTAGATCAAAAATAAATTATTGTTATCGGTATTTTTGTGTCTATATTTTTAAGTTTAAGGTAACTGCAACTCTATTGCTTACCTCCGCTCAAAAAAATTTTCTTATCTGCACAATCAAATGAGTTTATCAAATTTTTATTTGGCAAACAAAAGTTCTATAAGTAAAATTTTTTTGATATTTACATTGAAATCACTGAAAACATCAATATTTTGCAAAAGAATGATACATACTATTTCTGTCAAACCTTATCCTGGCCAGTACCCAATAATTCAGTGACATTTAGATATATTTCTCAGAATAATTTTAATGTGAAAGAACATTTGGCTCTCGCCCGTATGTCTCTTAAATTTTGTTACTGTTCTATTGTTGTTATTTTTTTCATCGCCGATCCTTATATTTAAACGAATAGACATTTATTTGTTGAAGATGTGATTAAATTTTTTACAAAGCGCAGAAGAAGTGGCCTGTAAACTGTTGAAAGTTATAAAAGTAGAATAAAATATTATCTTAAATATACTGAGAATAAAAGTTAGTTGCGTGTTGTAAACATGCATCTGACAGATGTCACATAAATTCATTATTTTTAATAGTTTTAATACTTTAAATTTTTATTTGTAGATTATAAATAATTTTTCATAGTTTTGCATATTTTGTCATTTCTGCACTGTAGGAATAGAATAAAAGTGTGATCGTTTTACTTAAAGAATAACTTATAACTTAACTTGACAAAAAATCAATGTTTTTTCTTTTATTAAAAAATAAATAAATGTAATTATGTTCTTATGTATGCCCCTATCTACTCTATTTATATTCGGGTCATAAAGCAAATTTGCCGCAAATTAATAATGCTATTTGAAAAAATTGATGTATTTATACAAAATAACCTATTAATATAAATATTAATATTATAATATTATAATATTATAATATTAATATAAATGCATAATTAATTTTACAAAAGACACTGATAAATTGCGAATGAACTACTCTGAATGGCATAAAGTTTAACAATGCTAGGGCATTTCATTCAAAAGTATAAATAAAAACATTACTGAATGCAGACGATCTTTGAGAAGGATGTACGTGTTGAAAATCAATTTTTGGTGATAAAAATTAATTGAAAAAAAAAATTACTCAGGTTGTTTGCATTTTCCATACTTTCAAATTTGGTAATTAGTTTCTTTACATCTTATCAATTTAAATTTTTCTATTATAGTCTTTATTATTTAAAAGCTTTGCTAATTTTAATTTCCTCATTGTTAGTATTAAATATTCGTTTTGTTATTTGATTTATAAGTGTAAAATCTTATTTTTAATGGATTAGATATATTTATTAATAATTTTTTAGCTATTTATTGATTTTTGTTGCCGGAACTAAGAACATTTGATAATTTCTATGTAATACCATCAAAAGAATTTACGGAGCACTTAAAGATTTTTTACCAGTAATTTTTAAAAATGTCTATCAATATGGAGTAATCATATCAGAATAAGAGCTTTGTATTATTACAATTAGACTTTTTTGAATCATAAGTTTCCATCACCACAAGAGACTGAGATATCATGACCTTATTTTATTTATTTATTTTTTTTTTTTTTTTTGATTTTAGAATCTGGATAATCTACCTTTGACAGATCCTGAAAATTTCTCAACAATGGTTGTTGTGGTAAGTAAGAGAACTAACCAAGACTAAACTTTTTTTACAGAAATATATTTTTTTATTCATTTAGGGTAGCCGTTTGTTTTAAAAATTTTATCGTGCTTACTTTCAAAATGGGCTAAAAGTTCCTGAAAAGTATGGAAAACAAGGGCCGATTTTGGAACCTGAAGAAGACGGCAAGTTTGTGAACTGCTTCATTTGTCTTCAATCACTTCCAGGACAAGATGGCCCAAGTGAGCTGACGCCCAAGCACCGTTGGATATTAGAGTAGTTAAATAAGAAACTCGCAAATACAGGCTGCTCACATTAACACATGTATGCTCTAGAAGAGACAATATAGTTTTCTGTTTGCTTCAAGTTATCGTGTGACGCTCTAAGTTTCATTGATTTAAAACGTCCCATGTCTCTTTGTGACCTAGCTCAATACAACTGTTCTGTTTTTGCTTTTTTTCATCATCACTAGTCCATTGTTCACCAAGATTTTGAGCCAGCGCTTTAACTGAGTCTTTTTCATTGGATGATAGTGGTTCAGAACTTGTCTGCCTCTACGGCATTTTAGGATCTGATGGCTTTCTTAATTCTTCCCATTTTAACCCCTAACAATCACAATCAGGATCTGATAGCTTTCTTAATTCTTCCCATTTTGCCCCCTAACAATCACCAGGTTCTGCAACTCCAGGTGGAACCTGCCTTTTGAAACCACGTGAGCCCTTAATGAGATAGTTTAGAGTTTCGTAAGGTTGCTGCTTTGAATGGGGTAACCATAGATTTTAATCTCACAGTGCTCATTAGACCTAACATTGCTACCCTGCAACTTAAGGCATATATTATCAAACCTCTCCGTTTCACGTGTGGAGGGTGACAGGCCTATGATCTGCCATGCGCTGTAGGCATCTTGACTTTTTTAAGCTTGAGCATCTGAATTAGGCTAATAAAATCATCTCCACCTAGTGTAATTAGCTACTCCTCCATGGGTGCCTGATGCTTAGTTGCCTTTTTCACCCTTTCTCATTTCTCCTAGGCAAGCTCGTGGCGAAGTATGGCTTTGTCCTACTTTTTCTTGACATCGTCTATATTTGGTCGATTTGTCGTGTGTGGTTTGAAAACCTTGTTCACAGTAGCTTCCAACAAACGTGAGATCATCCACCATAAGAACATGTGTTTTTCAACGTATCCTTACTAATTTGAACCCACTATGTCAATGTATATATAACTCCACTTAAAAATAGCGTTCAAATCGAGATCTGGGTATTAGATACCTACCTACCAATGCATCCAGCGAAAATTTTTGTACCGACAATTTGTGGTAAAATAACGTTCATCCGTCATCGCCTACTCAATCCACAATCACAGTACGAAGCACTCTAAATTTTTGTTTATGGGATGCATCAACCAGAGTATTGCAAGAATGCCACCGCGTTCAAAGACCGTGGCCTGCCAGTTATGACCTACGCTGCTATTTGCTATTCTTTAAGAGTAAATCGAGTTTGACCCAACAAAGAATAACATTTTCATTGTGGATGACCTGATAGAGGAGGCAGGGCTGTAAAAATACTTTGGGCTCCTGATCAGAGATGGAAGTAACCTTGGCAACACCACAATCCTTGTCTCCCATTGGTACTGTGGAGATGGAGATGCATGGCGACAGCTTTTGCTGAGCATATGACCATATGTGCCTCTATGTTGTCAAATTGCCTTCAGTGCTACTGTACATTTTATGGAGGTCTTGTTTTATGATGTGACCAGCAAACAATAGAGAGCCCTCATATTGGCCCAGATGCAGAGAGTGGGACCTCACATATCCAAACACAGCCGAGATATAAACAATGGTGAACATATTCCATGGACATGCCAACAAGCCTGGTGGCTTAACAAACAAATTCGAGCCAGTGGGACCCTGCTGGCCTTCCAAGTCCAATTGGGCACCTTGAGAAAAAAATCGTAACTCTTGCCCCCAATGGAGGTCTCAAAATAAGGATGGCTTATTGCTTTCCCCTTTGAAGCTTCTCTGGTGCGGCTCAGCTCATAGCTATGACAAGTACATATTGAAGGACTTTCCTGAAAATTATCATATTCTATATACTACCCAACCTATGAAGGCTGGCATACGTTCGCTATGTCCCTGTGACACTCCCCCAAGGATCCATTGTGGATAAAAATTTAAGGCAAGCTGGCTCTGAGTTTTGAGACAAGAGACCCAAAAATGCCACACCAGTATATCAAGACTGGTAAGATGTTCAAAGGCCAAGAGTGGGAGTTACATAGCATTTTGGGGCCAAATGACCATATTAAAGAGTGGTCCTTGTAAGATCAACATGGAGAAAGTAGATTGATACTCACAACTAGATGGAACCCATACTCTGGCCAAGTCTGGGACAGAATATCAACTGACACAGATAGCCAAACTTAAGGACCAGCTAAAGGCCAAATTTCACAACCATGAAAGCCTTGTGAAAAAATATACTTGACTGGTCAACATTATCAACAGATTTGATGTTGGGGCTATTGCAACAGGTGTTGTTTTAGGTGGCGTTGGATCAGGATGCTTGTGGTTTTGTTTTTTTTTGTACCAAAAAATTAAGTTTGATTTTGGGGAGATTCATACTAGCACAACTTAACATTTAAAACTATAATATATGTCAACACATTTAGTTGTAAGGTAAACAACCAGGGTCTCAGAGCTGAGGAGTGGGGTGGGTGAGCGCCAGAGAGAACTCACAAAACACCACATGGGAGGCACGGCCTGGTCCTACGGAGTACTCTAATTCAGAGTCTAAACGAGACTAAACGATTGTTATATATTTATGTACGTACACCGGCCCGGCGTTGCATAATTACACAGTTGCCAATTGTTTATGTACACCAGGTCATAGTTACCTTACAGAAACAGGAGCCAATTATTTATGTACGTTGGGTCGGCGTTACCCTACATACACAGTTGCTAATTATTTATGTACGTGAGGGCCCTGGGAGGTTAAAAGTTTTGATATTTGAGTATAACTCAAACAGTATGCTAAAAACAATTACAAATAGAAATGACATAAAATTTGGCAGGTAGATGCTGAAAACAATTTCGTACTAGAAAATTTTTAATACAGCAAAATATGGGTCTATTTAGGTTATCATACAAGTTATCATAAATGTTTTTCTCAAATGCTTTCGTCTCTTATCTTTTTTAGCCAAAAAAACTTTTCAGAATGAAAAAGTCATACATTAATGACCTTTGAAAATGCTCAATTTAACCAAAATTTTAATTTTTGGGAAAAAATGATCAGTTGTAAGTTAGTGATATATTTTAAGAGCTAAAAGTTTTTCAAAAACATTGTTTAAATATGGTATCTATGAGAGTGGGGAATATCTTAAAACCACAAAACATGCCTAAATTTACTTAAATTTTGTGACCCAATGCCATAAAACAGCTATCTTTGAAAAGCTGCCAGAGTATCACAAAATTTAAATAAGATAAGATTTTAAATAGTTATTAATCATTTACAATACATTAAAGTTATTCTTTCACTTTAAGAAGCCTGCTGCTGATAAGAGGAGAAAGCGAAGAAGATCTCAACCAAAGTATGTGTTATTAATAATTTTTTACCAAAGAGTATTATTGGTTGTATTTACAAATTTGTAGTTTGAAATGATTTTGTTAAGTTAACATTTTGTGAGATATTTTTTGTGTGTTAAATTTCCTCTATGATCTTTTTTAGAAAAAATTTTATTGACACAAAATTTTTTACAATGGTGATTTACACTTATTGGAACCTAGTTTTTAAATCTTTGTTTTCTGCTACTATGTTCAAATATTCAAATACTGTTGTTTTTGAACAAGAAATATTTTTGGACCCCTGGAAAAGCCAGCATAGCCCCATAAAATCATCCATATGTCTATTTACTTACGTTCTCAAAATCCAGTCATTATATTTTTATTAAATTTTAAATGAAATTTTCAAATTTTTCTTATAATTGAATCACTTTTTTATCCATGTGTTCACTGGCCATAAATAAAAGTTCGAAAACAGATAATTGTTTTCAAGTTCTACTGATAATTTGTATGCTAACAAATTTACCCATGATGACTTGGGTTTAGTTTTGGCCTATGTCTGCTAAATCGAGCCCAATAAATTCCTGGCAAAATATCTTGTTATTTTAAATTTATCTTTACTTTTTCCTTTGTATTTGAAAATTTTTATCCTATACGGAGACGATTATCAGCTTCTTTTTTTTTAATTTTGATTCGTTAATCATGAATGATAGTCAAGAAATTGTAAATATATGATTTCTTTTAGCTGTACAATAGAAGAAGAGGATTCAGACAGTGATGAAACTAAATCTAAGCTTTGGCATGAATCTCCTAAAAGATGGCAAGAAATTAATAAAGAATTTTTAGGAAAAGTAATTTTAGTTTTACTAATACTCACTTTGCTTGATAAGATTAACTTTTTTCTATGTTCCTAGTTCTCATGATAAATCTGATTTCTGATAAAAGGATATGTGATATTTAATGTTTGTGATTGATTGTGAGAGCCAAAAAACTTGGCTCTCACAATCAGTTAAATGCTGGATTTTAGGATATTTTTGTTTTCTATTTTATAAACATCATATATTTGGGAATAAAAATTTACAGTAGCATTTTACGTGCACTATTCGATCATACTGAAATTTCATGCTGTAAAAAAAAATGTTTTTATTGTTTTATTTATCTAGTTATCTTTTTGCATATGGTTCGAACCTTTTATTATTCATATATCATAGCTGAAAATTTTTATGTCTTTAATTTCATTCTGGACTGGGAAGGTACCCCCTTAAACTCCTTACAGTCACATTTTTCTCATTTTTCCACTATACATGTTTCTTATTAATACAGAAATTACTTCAATTTTAAGTTTAGGGAAAATAGTATGATTTTCTGACAAATTTAGGGGAAAATATTTTGGAGTCTCTAAAAACCGTGATATAGTCTTTTGACTCCTATTGCCATCAGAATTTGCTAATTTTTATATATGTGAGGGGTATTGAACCCAACAGTATGCAGACATTGCTTTTTAGGCTAAATTTTAAAGTTTCATCCTATATCTTCTTAAAAAATAAGTTGATTTTCTAATTTGTATATGATTCAAAAAACCTACTAGATGACAGATTTGCTGCTGGATGTTGACGTAAAAATGAGTTGCTGAACTTTGTCTGTTCAAAAACCTAATTTGTTCAGATCTTGTTGAAATTGTTATCAATTCTCCAGTAGATGGAGAATGCGCCTATATTTTCTAAAATACTGAATCTACAGTATCTCAACTGAGAAAAGATCTAGACCTTTGTTTGGATATTTCGTACAACAATAAAAGAATGTGGACATTGATTATACAGAATTTTGAGATAGCTTAAAGAAAAGAAAGTATATGGCGAATATCAAATACTTTTTTTTTTTTTTTTTTTATCTATGATTAACACAAATTTACAAGAAATAAAATAACTAGGTACATGACACTTCACTAAAATTCCATATAACAAGTACATAATAGTAAGATAGCTGCAAACAGACAAAAAAAAAACTAAAAATTTTAAAAGTTGTTAGATTAAAAATAAATTTAATGGAGTTGGAGACATGCATTTACAAGTTAAATAAGGGGAATATCAAAACATGCCTTAAAGTATGCAATCGTGCATTTCAAAATGGATGCATTAATATCTAGACTGTAAGAGGAAACGCCATATAAAAGAAGGTTAACTTTTCCAGTATCAGAAAGGTTTGCTATTGCCCCGACTAGGTGGATAATATTGTCAAGGAGTGTTTGGCGAATATTGATGTAAGTGGGACAGTGCAAAAGATAGTGACTGGTAGTTTCAGGTTCATTACAATCACATAGAGGTTAATTGTATCACGAAAATTGTGTCTAAATTTATGATATCTCAAATGATTTAGACCGACACGTGGCCGTGTAAGCAGTTTTAACCCATTTGGGTCAAAAACATTAAAAGTTTTTAAAAAGAGTGCAAGGGGTTGGACGGTAACATTTCAACGGGGCTTTTTTACATTTAATGCCAATAAGACTTAAACTCCTTGAAAGTGTTTTGAAAAAGATTTTATTTGATAAAAGAATTCCCATTATATTCTATTAGAGCTTCTGTTTTTATAAACTTTTTTTTTATTTTAGGTGGTATGTGTAGAACAAGGTGAGCGAAAGAAAAGCTGGTTTCCTGCTCTTGTGAGTATTTTGTTAACATAATCT
>JAUZNK010002607.1:0-11366 GCA_035046665.1 Euphysa ruthae | reverse complement strand
TAATACAGCTAAAAAGTACATGGAAACCTTCTTTTGTGACCAAGATTGGAGAGCATCAGTGAACTTTTAAATTTCGATAGCTGCTTTTCAGTTCCAAACGTATTTATAGATAGAGTCAATTTCATGTTGGAGAGTGCTTTCAATTATAGTGAATGTTGAACCTGAGAAGTAAATTAGGGTATTGTCTGTATATTTTATAACTTGCGCTTTCAACAAACAAATAGCAAAGTCATTAAAATATATTAAGAACATAAGCGGTCCAAGAATGGAAACTTGCAGGACAAACAAAGTCTGGGTTCCATTGGAAATTTAAATTAAATAAAACCTAATCTTTAAAAACACTTTAAATTTTTAAAAATAAAAATGCTCATTATATGGATAAATATATAAATTAATTTCATAGATATATCAAATACTATGTATAATAATCTAGCCAACTAAACTTTGGAACATATGCAAAAATCAATGTTATAGTACTGGCTTAATAAACCAGAAATCGTAGGGTCAATTCTCCCATAAAAAATTAGATTGATTTTTATTTATGCATATGATAGTTAAATAAGCAAGATCAGACCATTATGTATTGTATTAAGATGACAATATTCCAACATTCTTTATACAATTTTTAATGAAAATACCAAAGCCTATTCACACTTGCTTCTAAGAGTATTTTATAAACCAACAAACAATAAAAGAAAATATAGAATGACTAAAGTAAATAACCAATAATTAAACGATGATGCAAAGAATTAATCTGATCAATTCAAAGGCTTTGCAGAAACTTTGACAGTGGTTAAAAAACAAAACATGTGAGTCATGCATTCAAATAAGATTGACATAAAACAGATTACCTTGTTGTTATGATTTCACAAACTCTTGAATTAAAAAAAAAAAAAAAAACAGGCAGGCCATGGCTTTTCAAATAATAATAAAGATAATATCTCAATAAAACCATAGTTCAATATTGTAGAACTATTATAGATGATGATTTGCTGTTTTATTAATATTGTCTTTGTTTCCAAGTATAATTCATTCAATTGCATAGTAACAACTTGATATTAGTAACACATTAATTTAAATTAACAACTTTTATAACTTAATAACTTATTTTGTATTAATTGCTCAAAATTGTAGCTTAACAATCATTAACTACACCCAGAACCATCCACCATTTTACTACCAAACATGTTAATTTTGAATACCAATACAATTTTTTCATTTTTATAAATGGCTAAATAAAAAATTGGAAAAGTGGAAATTGAAAACAGTATAAATAAAAATAACTGCATTTGCAACACAACAACCTCCTTTAGCTTCAAAAAAAGTTGTCATAGGTTAGATTTCCCTTCAGCTAGAACTCTTCTCATGATGGTGTTGCTGATTTTTGCTTTTTACTAAACAAAAAAATAATTTTTTTCACTGTAACAACGTGTTTTATTTTACATGGAAGAGCCAAAAAAAAGGCCAAAAGAAAGATGACAAAATTAACAAAGAATAGTTCACTACTCCACCCACACTCCAGAACATATTTGTACACAAATAGAAAATTCCTGAATGATCTAGTTTATCATATAGTGTAAGAACCTCATGAATCTATTTTTGAGTTGGAAAAGTATTTTTGCCCAGATGCCTTTGGATATCTTCCCCTTTCAACAATAGCTAAAGCAACTTGAAGAGGTATAAATTGTGATGAAGAAGATGCTGCACAGTCATTTTCTAACATAGCTTTGCCGAGTTTAGCAACATCCTCGTCTTTTAGGTACTTGTGCTTAAATCTAAATACATATAGTTTTGTTGATGAAGTGTTTTTTCCTCTGATGCTTTTTTGGCAGTGTATATATAATATCGAGACTCAGACGTTGATGTCTATGTCCAACATCCTCAATTAGCCTCTATGCTTTCTTGATGTAATCTCTACAATATAGACCAACCATGATATCCTTCTTGACCCTCATTGAACTGATTAATGTTCTATTCTTTGCTTGTACGTTCTTGTATTTCCTGAACACTTGTTTTATATCAGCAAGAAGCTTATCTCCAACTTAAAGCAGAAATTTCTAGAAAAAAATCAAAACTAGGATTTTAATCACAATGAGTCTTTTTGTATGATCTGTATATCTCAAACAGCTCATAACAATGAGTCAATTGGTTCATTTTTGTCTGAATAAACACGGAAATTTATGGAGCAATTTTGCAGTCATCTGGAAAAATATTAATCATGATTGAAAGATTTATAAACAAAACTAATATAATGTTTTTAACTAAACCATACCAACTCCTGGGTCATTCTATATCAAAACAGCTCAAAAAACCTCTTTGACACTACCATCTCAGAAGTGGCTGATTTTTGGTGTGTTATCCTAAAATCATATAACTAAGAAGTGTACCAAATTTTAACCTCCAACTCCTTACGGTACCCAAGATATGGATTCTAGAACCCTAGCCCTTTTTGGCTAATATTTTGAGTGCAGAGCACAGTTTTTATAATACGATTTCAGTAAACCTGTTAAAAGTTCAGAAATAATAAAGCAATGTTTCTCGAACTTTATACCTGACCTATTTTTGATGCGAGGAGTTCATCAAAAATTTATTTTGTATGCAAATTAAGAGGTCTCTTTCTAATTCTCAATTCACTTTCATGTAATGCAAAAACAGAAATCTTACTGACTCTTAAATAGAGAGGAATAACTCAAAAAGGAAAACTTTTTATAAATTAATTTTTTTACACTACATTCTATTCTATATATAATAACCAAGCACCAGAAAAAATTTTTTTTTATTTCTTTAAAATACAGAAGGTCAAAGTTGATACTAAAAACATTAAATTTAGTTTAACTTCATATGGTTTTTTATAGCTTTTTTAAAATCTAAATGGTAATGTTAGATCAGATAATATTACAATCCTCTTGTGAAACCAGAGTGAGTATTTTTATTATCAAATATTACGCATAATGAGTATATTTATGCTCAAGAATAGTGAAATTCAACAATCTAATAGTCTAGATAGTAGACAAGAAGAAAAAAATTTAAGAAACACATATATTTTTTATAAAAAAATTAAGTAAATTATGCAAACCATGTATGTGTTTTAGTGCTTAATTATTTAGTTTTATAAATAATAAGAAATGTCTGTAAATCTAGAATATTGCTCTGTTGGAAAAGCTTTAAATGAAGATTGTCACAAAACAGGTTTTTCAAAGCAAGTTGGATTTATGAACTCACGGCTGACAGAATAAGGAATTAAATTAATAATGTCCAACCATTTTTTTAAAAAAATGTTTAAGTTTGTATGATGTCTAATTTTATTATTAGAATGAAGGTTACATTTAAAAAATATGCTCTTTATATGATGGTTAGTATTGTGAGTATCAAAGACCAAGAATACTATTAATAGCCTATAATGGAGAATTAAAGTAATAACTTATCTATTATTTAGCATAACTCTTCTTCCCAGTAATCTTTCACAGTGGAAAAGTAAACATCTCAATAAGACTCAAGATCATATAGAGACTTAAAAACACATACTTCACTAGAATGGAACAATAATCCGTAACAAAATTTCTCTATATTTTCACTACTTCAAGGCAACAGCAAAGAAATTAAAAACGAAATTGATTGGTGTAAAACTGGGCTGTAAAGTTTGTCCTTCTTACACTCTCAAGATTTTTACAGATGAAAACACAACGGAATAGAGTGAACAAGATGGACCCATAGAAAAAAATTGTGATAGTTTGTGACACTAACAACAAGGAATGTATGACTCATCGATACGATAACTGTATTTGTAAAGTTCATTGCTGAAATTGGTGATGATATAATATATCAACAATGCACCAAAAAATGCCACTTATTGCAGCACAACCAGTGTTGAACAGTTTGTTAAGATAACTTCCAATCACGTGGAGGATGACTTAGTTTCGAAACTGAAACTTGCCAGTGATTTTACGATCCTCACTGATGAATCGACTGAAAAAGCTAATAGATCCCAAGCTCCACTTTTCACCAGGTTTGTAGATCCCTTCAAAAGCCAATGGGTTGAACAGTTTTTGGGTATAGTAAAACTTGCTACATCTGAAAAGTCAATAAATCTTCACGAAACTATCATGACTCTACTCGAGGAAAAAGGACTTGACAAGTCCATGATATTAACAAAATATAGTAAAAACAAATATTATTTTAATTTTGTTTTATCTATGTTTAGCGATGTATTGCTGTCATTTTGGACTTAGATCAGCCTCTGATACCCAAAGTTTTCATTTTTTTATTCCAGCTGATGAATATAATATCAGCACAAAGCCTGTTTCTGAAGATGAAAACTTTTCATTGGTGTTTCAGTTTAAAAAAAGAAAGCGAAACACCAAGCATTCAAAGAAACTCTGAAGCTTTAAGTGTAAACTTATCAAGTTTTGTAGCGTGTACATATGACAATAGCGCATGGATTGGTGTGGTGTTTCATAAATATGAGGAAAACGAGGATATACAAGTTAAATTTCTATATCCAAAATTTCCATCTCCCTCCTACCATTGGCCAGAAAGAGAGGACCTTTGCTGGATTACAGAAAATGATATTGTAACCGTTATCGAAAGCCCAACAGTCAATGGAGGACAGGACAATAATACTTGCTAGCAGACTCACATTCACGAAAAATTGATGATATGTACAAGTTTTGAGACTTTATTATTGTTATACATACATGATTAGTTTATTATATTTGGATTACGTCACTTCTTCTTCTGATTAGTATGTTATAATTATATTTTGGTTATAAGTTTTGTTGAAAATTTTGGATGATCCCTTGAATGGGTTTGGAACGTAACACAAAATAAGCTTTTATGTATAATATTGTGAGAGTAACAAATCTTAAAAAAACTTCCCTTTTTTATATTTTCATGGTTTTTAATATGGGTTAAATCTTTAAAACAAAAAAAATGTTTTTGAGTATAAATATGAATAGATAAAATCTGTTTGTTTCTAACTTTCTAAGTAGTAAGTTTCTAATTTCAGTAAAATTTCTGGATTCCTCACCTCAAAATTAGATTAGGTACACAATTTAATGCATATTGCTTCATTCTAACTATATTTATATGGGTTTTAGTAACGCTGTTCACTCAAAGTTGTGCGTGGCACTAAAAATTATAAACCAAAAAGAATTTAGCACTAGTATCTGTATTTGTATCGGAAGTTTTTGACAAACAGGTCATATGAGTCAAAAGCTCCTACAAATTTATATAAAAAGAATTAAATTAAGTTTGAAATTTCTTCCATTATCATTTATACGAAAATTAACTCTGAATTCAAAAATGGGGTAATTTTCCAGGTTTTCTATGAAGTTTTTAAAAAAAGATGATTTTCCAAGTTAAAAGGTTGTATGTGTGATATTTTTATCTTCAAGATAAAGTTCACTTATAGATTTTGAGAAATATAGCTTTGAAAATATGGTAAATTACCAATATCCTACAACTATTCTAATTTTAGCAAATTTTTAAAAAATTTTCAAGCCAGGTTAAATTTTAGATTTAAGTTTCAGGAATTTATTTCTTGTTGCCCATAGCAATAAAATGCCTATTGCTACATAAACTACATTAAACAGGTGATTTTAAAAACAATGATAAAATGACAAAAGCCAACTAGAACTAGCATAAACCTCCCTGATTTTAAAGATTTCCTCAGTAACAGTAACAGAAAGCAATGAAGCATGTCAAAATCTCCACAATAAAAAGTATTTACAAAAATAAAATCTCTCAGCAGCGATAAAAGGATATCAACTAAATACATTAAATAAAATGCATAAGAACTATTCTGTGATCTGCAAAAAAATTTTCAAAGCAAATTAATAACTTATAAAACAACCCAAAACACGTTTTTTTCATTTTATGA
Organism: Euphysa ruthae; assembly: GCA_035046665.1. Taxonomy (NCBI): domain Eukaryota; kingdom Metazoa; phylum Cnidaria; class Hydrozoa; order Anthoathecata; family Corymorphidae; genus Euphysa; species Euphysa ruthae. The sequence goes on along the minus strand of JAUZNK010002607.1, from coordinate 5,488 downwards.
AAGTAAACTGTGTATTTCAATAAAATAATAACAGATGGTTTTCCTTTAACTTATGAACCTATGGTTGAGAAACATATTGTTTCATTTTAAACATCCATGTAAAATCAACATGGAATTACTTTTTTATAAACTCCTTTTATAATATAACAATAGGTTATTGTAATCTCTAATTAAACACATTTATTGCCATCTCTCCCTTTTAATGAATCAAAAAAAAATGAGGGTGAAATAGAGATAATATACAAAAAAAATCTTTTCTCCAGCAAAGCAATTAAACTTTTTAAATAAATCTACATAATTTGCATAAATATTTTCCTACTAATTTACTTTTGTCTTCTTCTTTCAGACATTTCCACACAGTCAGAAAACAATTCGTTAAAAAAAAATAATAAAAATGCTTTCAAAAAAAATAAACAATGCAATATTATCAGAGAAATTTGGTGAAAAAAATTTGTATTCGAAACACATTTCACAAGCATTTTAAAATGTTAAGGTCACCAAGCTACATTCAATTATCGACACCTATAATAAATAAAATAATGTCCATTGCATCAAAACCAATTCAGGAAAGAGATCGCAAAAAAAAGAAATGGATGTTCTTTGAATAGAAAAATTACTGCTAAAAATGTGTTTTATGAAGCAAAGATAAACTTAAATCTATCAAACTATGGAAGTAGATTTTATATTGGTGAAAGCCAGCCATCTTTTAATAGAAGATTTTCATATCACACTGACAAACTAAGAATAATATAAATAAGACAGAACAATGGGAAGAATTATGGAAACAAGAACCAAAGGTCAAATGGAAAATTTTGCACATTCTTTTATATTTTGAAACTGGTGTTATTTTTATGTTATATATCTTTCTAAATAAAATAATTATCAGATAATAGCTTGATCTTTTTTTAACCCTTAGCGACCCAGCTATTTTTCTAAGAAGCGCTATTCTGATCCCAGCCATTTTTTTGGAAAAATGAAAAAAATGAAACTTTTGTAAAACAAGTTTTTTTTTTTGCTTTAAACCAATCAGTAGGGTGTATAAACATTCTGGAAGATGGAATTTATATATTTAGAACCCGGTGAAGTTGTTCTTTTATACTGTAAAATAAAATAGCAAGATAACTAATATTAAAAATAACTAAAGCTAAATAAAATAACTAATCATTCTTTTTATTTGTAATGTATTTCCGAATACAATCCTTGTATGCATGGTACAACATAAAGCAAGGCTCAAAACATAATGAAACTTGACATTGCTCACATTCATATGACGTTTCGCGCCCAGGTCTTTTTTTTTGGCGGCACCACACTTCAGTGAGATTTTATGTTTAGCAGGTAAGCAAACTTTACACGATCGACTGATTCTATTTTTTTAATATTAGAAAAGTTTCTTCTGGAAATTACAGTTCTATGAAATGGTGTTGCGATTAATGGATCAGTTGTCCAGTATGAGCGGAGTGAATCTTTTTTCACAATATCAAAGTAAAACGTAAGCATAATAAATTCTGACATTTTTTCATTAGGCTGGCCACCTACATAAATCAGAGGAGGCTGGTAAATTTTCTCTGACCGATTTAAAGTATTGTGCAGCATAACTTATTGTTTGAGTATTTATATACTCGATTAACTCATCGGTTATAAAAAATTTGTAAAAAAAATGTTCATCAACTTGATCAGGAAATTAAATGTTTGTAATACCTGGGCTAGCACAATAAAAGGCTGTAATTTAACGAGTATCTTATCACCTTTTTTCCAAAGTTTCATGTCCCAATCCGGGGGGATTGACAACTTTAGTTTTTTTTGCAGCAGGAGGAATATTTATACTATCATCTTCTGAGTCTTTATCATCTCTTTCTGAGGAAGGTTGAAAATCATCAAACTCATCTACACTTTCACCAAAGATTTCTCTAATAGTATCTCTAACTTCATCAGTATCATCGCCACTATCTTCAGCAAGCTGTAATTCACCCACAGAAGTGTTCAAAAAAGTGTTGAAATTATTTTTTCTTTGACTTTGATGAACCTGCCACAGCCTCCATAACAAAAATATTTCACAAAAAGTTTGAGGCTATAATTTTACGATAACCATCATAAAGCTATAAGTTGACAACTTATAATATAATTCAACCTTTCTGTTTTCATTTCCAATCGGTCTCGTATGATTTACACGAAGGTGTATTGAGCTACGACCGTTCAAAGTGGTCGTAGTGAAATCCCGGACATGTCCGGGCATGGGATCTGAGGACAACATTGAAATCCCGGACTGGTCCGGGAATGGGACGCTAAGGGTTAAATCCATTAATTATTCTAATTTTTACTTTTGCTTAATAACTGAGGAAAGCAACAAAGAAAACATACACACAAAAAACAAAAAAAACTTCATACGCATTGCTGGAATATGATTTAAAAACTGCGGAAGGGAATTATTTGGTCCAGATTGTTAACAAAGTGATCAATATGTCCGATCTATATTTACTCTTGCCACACAAGTTTATAACGCTTGTATTGTAGTAAAAACCTGCACATTTCAGTGATTCAATTTTTTTGTTACTGAAAGTAAAATGAATAAAGGAACAAAGAATTGTCATGCAGGAATTTTATTTATCATGATTATATCATTTTATGATAAATAAAAATACATATCACAAAAATTTATGACCATCTCAGAAAAGAAAAACAAACACAATGCTGAGATATTTGATTTACCCAGTGTAAAATACAGTTTTCAAAAAATTTATCAAAATAGTCCAATCATAGGGATTGTTTTGGGATAGCCGGTAATCCCAAATTAGCTCTCGATTAAACACTGCTAAAAGATTATTGACAACTGCTGAAACATACTTTTAACCTAATTCTCATTTGCTAACTCCTAAACACTTTATTTCCTTAAAGGGACTCCAAGTTATTTCGGCAAGTTGGTCTCCATTTAAGGAGTTTTTAAAGTATCCCTTTTATTTCAGCAAAAAAGTTTATGAAGTCACAAGTTCTAAGTGTTGGAGTTTTGGGCTATGGTGTGAAACAGGCCTATTGATGACATAACGGTTACATATGGCACATTTAGGACATTGAATTTCCATCTATATATTCAAAAGCATTTACAATTTTAAAAGCTCTTTTATGTTTTTGGTTTATTGATAATAAATTAAGTTTGAATTCTCAAATAATCCTTAAACTTTTTGAGGAGAGCCTTTGAGAGATTTGAATTTTCTTTGAAAACTGAAAAGCCAATATAAAGGTATTCCACATTGTCCAAATATCTAAAAGAGCCTGGAACTAGCCACCTGTCAAAAATATAATTCCAGTTTCTTTTTATCCATGATTATCAAAGACATAGACATCTATCACCTTACCAAAGATTATCTAAAATCTGTTGTTACTTCTGAAGATATAGATGAAAATGTGATGTCCTAAGTGTTTTATATGTAACTGTGATGTCATCACAAGGATTGTTTAAAACTATACCCCAAAACTTCACATGCTTATAACTCAAGAACCGTCTGCACTGTTTTGATGAAAAAAAAAAGCATTCTTTAAGCAACTTTTTAAATAGAGCCCAACAAGTAACTTGGAATCCCTTTCAATATTATTGCTTAATTTGCATTTCTGTAATCTTTGCAGCTGCTATTTGCAATCCACCAGAGATTGAATGAAATCTTTTAAAAATATTTTTTGAGCTTTGACTGGATGCCAGTTGTCAGGCTCCCCATTAAAGAGTACTTTAACATATTAAATAAACTTTTTTAAATCATTAAAATCGCATTTTGTTTCTCTTTCCAGGGTACCATTTACCTGGTTATTCACCAGAGTAGTTTAATCAGATTATAAAACTCATTATGAAATTATTATCTTTAAAATTTCATTTTGACTTTCTTCACATATTGCTATTTGCCGCATAGTGTATGGTTTACCCAATTAAACTTTTTGATTTTTCAAAAATCATATCGTTAGATTTTCTGTTCTTGTAGGATGCCATTCGTCTGTTTATACACTCACAAAATAGTGATTTATTTTTTTCAATGGGTATACAAACAAAATTTTATAATCTATCAAAATGCAAGAAATATTTACAAAAATAATAATAATAAACAAAATCTGAGCCAAAAGCAGCTAAAATTTCAGTTTTAGAGACAGCTTTTGAATGTCAGTTCTAAGACAACTAATAGATTTTTATCAAATATTCAATAAATGAATCAATTTCACTATCGAAGCAGGAAAAAATTACTAACCTATAAACTAGTGCAAGAATATTTAGCATAGTTGCGACATCTGGGTGATCATGACCAGAAGTCTTCTCTAAATCCTCCAATGCTTGTTTACATAATGGTACAGCTACTTCATAACGACCCTAAGTCAACATTATTGTAAAAAAAAATCTATAAATATAGCAAGAACAATATATTTATTATCCTGTAATATGATACATATGTATATAAAAGAGTCAAAGATTTCTATGAAATACTTTAAACTGTGTAAAAAATGAAGCCATATTACCAACTATCTGGTTAAAAACTAAAATATTTAACTCCCTACAATTTTAATGAGCTAAAAAAAGTTTTCATAGAGATAGCAGATTTATATCTACCAAGACGACTCATTCAATTCTAGATAAATTTCGATAATTTTGAAATATAAATTTATTTACAGTAAAATGCTTAACAACCATCCTATGGATGTCTCTACCATAAGATCTGATTAAACCATACATATATCTTTTATAATAATAAAACTGTCTGATAGAGATAAATTTTATGTGATATTTTGAGACATCGTTTTACAAAAAAAAAGTTTTTTATGTTGCATGGTAAGAAGTCTAAAAGGCCTTAAATATAATAGATGGTTTAAGGATTTTTAATATTTTATCAAAACGTAATAACAATAACATTCCCACAAGATCCCAATGAAAAAGATGAATATATACGTGAGTGGTTTAGAGATCAAATCATAACGCCACTCCAACCCTCACCTTTTGCATGATGTTAGATGATGAAATTACACCAGATGATATAAGATTTGGCCTGTAACTGTTTATTTTAAAGAGTTTATCTACGTGATTAATTAAAAGCTCAATGCACGTAATTTTAAAGAATACTTCTCATTCTTCTTAAATTTCATCAGTTTTTTTTTTCCAAAATGATCTGCATACTAAATTATTTACCTGTGAAGCATATTGAATGACTAGATTATGAAGAGTTCTCAAACGAGCTGGTATCTCATACACACCAGCATTGTTGACATTACTTGTAACTGATGACACTTGACTTAAGGTATCATCTATAACCAAACATATGACTTAGTAATACCATTTAATAGGGTGAATATTCACAAAAAAAAATCTACTGGTTGACAACTTTATTTATGACCAGAAATGCAAAATTTTACTATTAAAATGGCTTATATAAGACTCTTTACTAAGGAAAACTAATTAGACATGTGACATTAAAGTTGGTAATAAGTTATAAACCATCTTAATATACTTTTGAAACTGTTT
>JAUZNK010002606.1:0-11366 GCA_035046665.1 Euphysa ruthae | reverse complement strand
TATATATATAGAAAAAGAGTTAAATAGTTCATCATTGAAAAAAATATATGAATATTAAATATTTTAGGTAAATATAAATAGTTAAGGTCTATTTTAGGTTTATAAGTAATTTGTGACTATAGGAGATTGTCCAAGGTAAACCGATGAGCTGTTGAACAGCAAAAAAAAACGTTCTTTAGATTGACAGATTGGAGATCCAATAAGGTAAGAAGGTGGAAAATAACAAGAAAATTTTGGCAAAAAAATATGTATTATAATACACAAATACAGTATCATTATAAATCATGTGCTCCCCATCCAGTCTAAAAAAAAGATAAGTAAACACATTATGGTAAATTGATTATCTTTGTAAAGCACTATTATTCAAATCAATAACTAAGTTAACAACTGGAAATCTATTTCTTTTGTATTTTGTCAAGGTTTGATACCATATAAGTCCAGGTTTATACCAATTTAAGTGGGCTTAAATGTTTGAGAAGACAGGAAATGGTGGTGTTACATTATAAGATATAATACACAAAAAGAAAAAAGATGAAAATAAACTGTTCTTTTTAAATCATGTCACATTAAACCAGTGAATTGACACGACAGCATGAGCTTAGAGCGCTCAAATATAAATGTGCTTTTAGTGTATTTGGGGGCTTATATATGGACTGTCTATATAGCTTATATGTTAAGGCAGGCTTGCCATTATACTTTTAGTGCATGAAATAAACTACTGCTTAAATTTAGGAAACACATGATTTCAGCAGAAAATTTTGAAAAAAAAAAAAAAATCAATTAGAGCAAATTTTCGTAACATTAGATGACATAAGTGTTAAAGCTCATTCTCATAGTCCAAGAAATTCATAATAAACTAATAAATGGTTACTGAGAAAAAGTGTTATGAACAAACAAATAAAAAAATCAGCATGCATGAGTGAATTAATGAGACTCTCTCAGCTTCACCAAAAATCTACAAACTATTTTAATTAATTGCTTCAACAATGCATCAATAACTAACATTGATCTTAAGTTAACAAAACTGTAAAAAGGTATTAAGTTAAAATAATAATTTTGAAATTAACATTATTGTGTATTAGTAAATGTGCATTTCAAGTCTAATATTAATAATATAAATATTTTCTTACAGAATAAGATTCTGAATATGATAATGAACCTTTGTGAGATAGAAGCTTTTCGTCAATTTTATGTGAAGCATTTTGTGTTCTATACATGACACTACTGGTCCTCTCCATGACTTGTTGATGAACAGCCGCAGCTTGGGTACCCATAACTACATGGCCCTAAACATAAAAAGCCATTCATTAATTCGTGTCTTAGGAATATTGTGGAAAATTTATTAAAAGCTAAAAACAGTATATACGTAGTTTATAGCATTTATTAGACCAAACCAATAATCCAAAAATTAATAATATTCATCAATAACAAGACTTATAATAAACTTAAGCCAAAAATAAAGTTACTTATGGACTAAAAATAATAACTAAATTAGATTAAATTTAAAAGCATGATAACGAAACTTTAAAAAATCAGTGCATAAATGCAAGATATTTTCTAGAGCAAAAATAAACAATTTTATCAGAATTCAAAAGTATTGTTTTAAAAAACATTTCTTCAAAGTGACTGAGAAGACCAAAAAGACCAATATATTATCCTTAAAACTCTTTCCAGACCATGAGACTTTTACCAAAAATTAGTTCCTTTAACAAAAAGCTCCGTATCTTCAGATTGGTTTGTCATCTCTTAATAATTGTACCCTTGATGAAAATTTTATTAATTACCGATTTGGAAATTTAAAAAAAAAAAATAATAAAATAATTCACCAGAAAATCCATAACGGCGCTTTAGTTGCAGGAATTTTTATAATTTCGTTTTCAAAAGCTCCTAATATTTTTTGTTCTAAAGTTAACATAAATCGACTTCATACAGAATATTCCTTAGAATACAGAAAAAAAAAAAAATCAATGTCTCAACAGATACTGCCAAAACATTAAAACAGGTATTTCAGGTAAATATTTTGAAAATTACAACATAAAGACTTTGGCATCGAAGACTGTAAAAACTAATTTTTACGCTAATTTCTTCTTCATTTTCACTATCAAGACATCTATGTCTAGAATCAATCACCCTTCCATTGTCATTTAACACTTAATCAAGAGTATTGTTCAAGGACAAACTTTGACTAAACTTCTTTTATGATATAAAATTCCCCAGTACAGGACAAGTCTAGGCTGCGCACGCTTTCACTTTGAAGGCGATTTTCGACTAATGGATTGGAGACCAAATTTATTGAATTCTCCATAAAATTTTGTTTATGTCAACAATTCCCGAGGTGAATTGTGATCAATGTTCGATAGAATTAGTGGTTTACAAAAACAATACTTGCATTTTTAAAAATAAATTGAATAAAAAATTTGTCTACGATATACTGTGTTTCTTAGTAACTACGAAGTTTACTTCAATTTAACCTAAGTTCATTAATTATTCATGAACTACCAGTCCTGTCAAAACCGCAAAAATATAATAACTTTATTATCTTGTTTACAAGCATGCAGCTTAAACTGTAATATTTAAACTGTTAGTTATGACTGCGGGGTTGTTAATAATAAAAGCGTCTTAATTAAAAAAATTTTAAAAAAATTAACTATTATCTTATTTTGAAAGAATATTGGAATATTGAAAGAAAATATTGATTTGCTGTAATTCCATATGTTTGCTAAATGAAGAAAGAAAACATTGCATTGCTTTTAATTATGTATCTTTTTCAGATCAATGTTTTTTTATACACCACTCATCTTTAGTGCTCACGTTTTTGCTGACTACGAGATTCAAAAAATTAAATTTTTTACAATAATTTCACTGTAATTTAAACTAGCTCTTTCCTTTTTATGTTTTTTTTAAAAAAATATTGGTCAGTGATATAACCTTACTTTTTAGCCGTATATCGGGTTAGTCAAGTTACACCTTCCTTAAAAATATTTTTTTTCGCGGAGAGCTTCGCAAATAAGATTTGAATTTTTAGTATAATTCACTGGCAATATCTTGGATAGAAAAAGAAGCAAACTACTCACTTGCTTTGAATCAATTTTAGCATCTAGCCTTGCATTCCGTATTAAATTAACAATCCACCTTTCAGCAGCTTCAGGAGACATGTTTAATTTTTCTGCAAGCATACTTATACTGATACACTGGTGAATTCTGCAGAACGTCTCAAATATAAACAATCGAGCATTTTCAATAAAGTCATCCAGACAAGCAACAAGAAAGAAATCGTTTAGGAGAACCTAAAAAGTAAATATTGAAATAATTAATCTTTAAAAGTTTACATATTTAGAAATCAAGATTGTGAAGGGAGATCTCTTTACATGTGCATTTTCTGAATCAGTTAGATACAAGACTATTTGATAAAACAGGGTTTATACAAAGGCCAAAAAATTCCCTGAGTTAGATAACAATTGTTTACTTACATTCCAACATACGAGTATCCTGTGGGAGGTAATAGGGAATCTTCCATTTATTTTTTGCATTAACATAACCTCCTATCATTACAAAAAATGTCATAACTATTTTTATTAATCAAGTGAATAAATTTAGCTATAAAAAGGGATGTTTTGAACTTTATAAAAAAGCTGTCTAACACAAACCCACATATCCAACAGAAATCCATATAGTCTTGAGCATATACCACAAAGGTTCAGAGTCCTAACTCACAGCCTTTATTTTTACCAAAATGATCCATGTATTTAAAAAAAGCCTAAAATTTCATGAAATAGCTTTTAGTTTGAAACAAATCAAAGCCCAAAAAATCAGTTTATAACTTTGTTAAGCATATGTTAACATAACCCCAAAAATCTTAGAATTCAAAAAACTCAAAATTAAAATAAAGCTTACCGTTTCACATTCAAGTAACTTTTTTTGAGCTCCATCAAAGTCAAAGTTAACAAGTAAACATTCAAGAAATTCTGTAATGGGATCTCTGTATGTATAAGATTCCTGCTGTATAACTCTTACTAAATCTTTCAAAATTTGTTTCCTTCTTTTATTTGTTATAACAGCAGTTGTCAAATACCTCAAAATATGTGGACATGTTGTTTGTATGGCATTTAAGTAGCTAAAAATAAGCACACAGACAAGATATCAAAAAAAGATATTCTAACAACATACATAAACTATATAAAATCAAAAAAATTCTAATGAAAAATATCATTTCTTAAGGAAAATTAAAGGATTATTTTTGGACCAATAATGACGTTCAGTTTTCTGGGTACTGGACTCAATATATAAAAACTTGATAAATTCTTAAAAAATTTGAGCTGTTAAGAGGCTTAACCAATTTCCTAAAATTCCAACATAGCAAAAAAAAAAACACAAATAATTTCTTGGTAAAAGATTCTCAAATCAAATAAAATTATGAGGTCTGGGTAACAAGCAGGCATATTTTTATACTGAAATTATCAGAAATAACACTTTTGAAAATTTTGAGCGAATTAGAAAGTAATTTTTTGAGAAAAATAAAATGTCATCTTTGGAAATAATTTAACCAAGCAACTAGTTTGGAGCAAAAGAAAGAATTTTTAGCAGGCTGGCACATGGCCAAAGCATAACCTTCATAGTACTCTAAAATCATGCAAAATTAAAAATCAAAAATAATAAACATATTTGGATAAAAGTATAGAAAAAAAAAATTGTCTTAGACTAGAAATTAACAAAAAAAAAATTTTTTTCAAAAACTTAAAATAGTCAATCTTTTTCTTATGAACAAACTTTTTGACCAAAAATTATAAATCTAACCTTGGTTGGTATAAAAACATATCTATCAGAAGATCTCGTCCCTTTGCATGATTGAAAAATACAAACAAACTCCAATGAATCAACCATGCCCTTTGTTCTAATAACTGCCGAGAATGAGAATAGTGCTAAAATATAAAAAACCCAATTTAAAAAAAAAAGTTAATTCTTTACATTCATTTTGTTTTTCTTGTTTTGTTTTTCTAATTCTTTATTTAAGCTAGGAAACTAAATGGAACACTGCACAGCAAACAAAAAATTGTACAGCAAATTAAATAGTAAAACCTTAGTTTATGTTTAAAATATATTTCAAAACTGTAATGAAATACAAAAAAATGTAAAATGAGTATATTTAAAACTCACAATACATGTTTTTGTAGCATGCCAAAATCTTGCCAATCCATATTTTATAACAAAACAAAATTCATATCAATAAGAAAAACGTACATCTCCATCAATCACTTCTTTTAATTTGTTTATATCTTCTAGAGCTGCATCCCAATTCTGTGTCAGAATTTCACATGCAAGTTTTCCCCAAATAGCATTAGCAGCATTTTTGTCATCATCATGGACCAAGACACGATAAAAGTATAAGTATTGAGAAGCTCCTGTATAATCCCCACATTCATATTGAAACTTTGCATACCGGTAAAGAGTTGCAAGGTTTTCACTTGTAATGCCGAAAATGTCATTTAAATATTTGAAAAGTACAACTCCGTCTCTAAACAATGAATAATTCTGAATCAAAATACTGAACTTTGATAAAATTGTCATTTAAATATTTTAAAAGTACAGCTCCGTCTCTGAAGAATTATTCTGAATCAAAATACTGAACTTTGAAATTGTCATTTAAATATTTGAAAAGTAAAACTCGGTCTCTAAACAATGAATAAATATGAATTAAAATGCTGAGCTTTGAAATTGGTCCATATTTTTCTGGTGGATGAATTATTACATACAATTCTTTTTTTTCTTAGAAAACTTAGCTCAATAAATGAAAACATTAAAAAAAGGAATCTTAATAACATTTAGGGTTCAGCAAACCTTATTAATGATAGGACAGAACAAATCCTCTATCAAAATAACTGCCATGAAAAAATGACATAAGATACTATTAAAAATTATAAAAAACAATATTGCAAATGTTTAGACTGCAACTATTATTAACAACTGAACTAAAAGAAAACCTTGCTCCAGCAGCTTCTGCTTGGAAATCTGGATCTTCAAAAGCAGCGGTGATAGATTCAGTAGCTGCACCTAACTCTTTCATTTCACGGATAACATCAGTTCGCTTCTCAAGAAGTTCTACAAAATTTATAAAAAAAAGTACACCAAAATTGACAGGAAATATGTTTCAGGTGCTGAAAATCTTACAATTCATCGGGAGCAAAAATATTTATGTAAGGTACCATTACCTTCATTAATTTATCAAGTTATTAGAAAAATAACTTAAGGTTAATTAAATAGATTGACAAACAGAAAACTGAATGAAATAATAATTAAATTCAAACAAGGGCAGTCAAACAAACGAAACTCAAGAGAATAAATTTTTTTTATATGCAGAGGAATAAGGCGACTAGTAAGTTTCACTACAAGATTTTTAGTAAAAGTATTGCCATTATAAAAACTGCCAAATATCATTTTATATAAAATGTCAAATATTAGGAAAAATTATAACCCAAAATTATAATAATAGTTTTAAGGAATAATTCTAGGTCTATAATATCTCAGAGAAGTTATCAAAACCTTATTAAATGATATAAAACCTAGTTATTTTAGAAGATATCAACTTGAATTTGTACTACAGGTCTCTAAATTTCCTGATTTTCTGATGTTGTTTAATAAAAGGTTTAAATTTAAGATAATTGATCGTATCTTCATTTCTATTATTTGCTAAATTTCAAAAAAGAACACATTTTCATTAGTTTTTCACCAGGTATAAAAACTGTCCAGGTATAAAACATATTAGAAATTTTAACCTGAACAAAAGACTGATAAATCTTTGCATAAAATTTATTTTTTAATTGCTCAAAATTACCTATAAAAACATTCAAGTTATTTTTGGTCAATAATAAGCCATGAATTTTATCAATTTTTTTACTTAACATAAAAATGGTTTTATTCAAAAAAAAACAAAAAAAAAAAACAAAAGTAATTTAAAACAAATTTATCTGTAGGTCGAAGATAATTTATAACATTTCTAAACGATATTAATTTATATGCCATTATTTGAGAAAATCTATATTTATAAGAAAAATAAAACTTTTTCAGGAAATTAAAAAATTATACCCACTTGAAATTCATAAAAAAAAAAAATCAAATTTGGATTCAATGAAGCCGCAAAACTAATATATCAATAAAACAATAAATTACAATGAAAAAATACTATTTGTATATCCCAGGAGTGTATGGAAGATAATTTCTATGGCCAATAATTTTTTTAAACTAGATCTAGATTATTTTGCACAGGCAATAAGCCTGATAAAATTATCAAAAACTTTTTATATCATAAAAAATAAATAAATAAATAAAGATTATCTGTCATTTATAGACCAAAGTTAATGCGTAGAGGCATAGTCACAAGACAAAAACTATTAGAAAACATATTTTCTATCATAGTGAAAAAATTTTGCAGAGCCCCAATATGATTTCTTGATAAAAACAGAACATGTAGCTTTCGGACCAAATCTAAATCCATAAGGGACCTGATCTCAATAAAATTATCAGAAATAATATTTTCTAGCAAAAAAATTTTTGACAAAATCAGATCATTATTCTTTCAAAAAAAATCAAAGACATCTTCAATTCAAATTTAAATTTTATAGGATTTCTGAATACCAAGCTCAATAAATAACAAAACTTAAACAAAAAAATCTTTATTAGGTTCTAATTTCTAAAGATTTAAGCAAAAAACTATGCAGGATAAGCAGTTTTTGACAGTTTTTATTAAAATACCATCAGCATGTAATAGCTTCAATATATCAAAAAATTTTATATCATATATCTTGTGGACAACTGCTTATGTGAAATAATTTTCAGGTACACAAAGTAAAAATCACACTGGATTTTGCCCATCCAAAGATCAGTGAGCCCTGAAGTATGGTCTCACAGAATAAAAACAGATTTTACTATGTGATCTTTAATTTTACCAAGTAAACTAAACCAAAAATTAAATTTGTAAACTGAACTCAACAACAAACTTCTTTAGAATATATTTCAAATGTGTAACCATAGGTGATTATTCCTCAAAGAAAATAACTAACAGATACATAATATTTATAACACAATTATTACATAACTTTTACATTGAAATTATCTCTCTTTTAGTGTTCATACCCTTGAACCATTAAATAGATGTAGATTTTTATAAAACATATATACCTGGTGGGACATCTTCAGCTTGATGCAAGCTCATGTATTCATCAATAACAAAATCCAACTAAAATTTATAATATTTATGGTAAATTTAACTGTGATGGTTATCAAGCTTGTTGCAGAGGGCTCACTCGCCACTATACAAAACATGAAAATTTTGAGATGGATAAAACTTGTTACATTATCATATTTTTCATTTATTTTTTGCAGAGCGTTACTATAATTTAGAATAATTATAATATAACTTTGTTAATATAAAATTTCCAAGGAGAATAGTTGTTACCCACTGACTTGCTTCCAAACTTCTGCTCTTCCCATCACCAAAGGCAAGGGGTCAGCGATTTTCAAAAAAAAAATTCTTCAGGAGAGGCTGTCAGGATGAGATTTTTTTTTAATGAAAGGTCATCAATAAATTTTAAGATTGTGTCAGAGGCAAGCTTTAAAAATTGAGATTTACAGTTAATTTAAATACCTCAAAAAGGGGTTCAGAAAGTAGCAATATAACTCGCAAATATTTCACAATGCTATAAGCAGTTTTGCCAACTAATAACTAGGCTGGGTCAATGGGTCAATTTGAATAGTATTTTTTGGGAAAGTAGACCAAATAGAAGTGTCCAGTAAATGATTTTTCATGTGAAAAATTTAACGGTGTTTAAAACATCTCAAGAAGAATACAGAAGGAGTTTGAGAGAAGCTCCTTTTGTTGAGAAATTCAATCAGCTTTAGCTAGTAGCTTTATATATTTTAATATCACTGGAGAGGGTAGAGATTAGATAGATTCTATTAAACTGCTGTCTTTAAAGTATGATCCCAGGTAGATTCATTCTTACCATGTTAGTTCCTTGAAGAAGCTTGAGCCTTCCTTTGAGTAATTCTGTTTCATTGTAAATCTAAATAAAATATAGCTTTTTATGAATGATGTTTTAATCAAAATGTTGAATTCACAATTAAAGTTTCTGTTTGGACAAGAAAAAGAAAAAAAAAGAACAAGTGGCAAATTCATGAATTACAATTTTGAAATTCAATCCAATTATCATGAGTAAGATTGATGTTTGAAAAAGATACAATAAAAAAATACTGCATATTGTTATAATTTTATAAAATATAGTTTTAAGTTACGCATTCTCTTATTCTATCTAGCCTAAATATGGCACATGAAAAAATATTATAGTACAGTGAATTACGTTACAGAAATTTTGTAACAATTGAACAATGGTAAAACTGTCTCTTTTTATAAAGGTCACAAAATCAATATATCTATCAAATATGTGATTAATAAAAAAAATATCAAAAGCTTTACACTATTAAAAATAATTCTTATTTATATATTTTATTTTTGGTTTAACTTTTCAGTTTTTTAAATTAATTGCTTTCTGCAAGGCTAAAAGCCACTGCTAGGAAGAAAGCTAAAAAAAGAGATAAAGATAAAGCAGGTCTAACACAAACTGACAAAAAGAATGGCTGACATTAAGACTTAAAGGATTGAAGATCATAATCCAAAGGAAAGCAATCAAAAGGCTAAGAGCTCCACAAGCGAGCAGTACGTGGGAAGAAACTTAATGAATAAAAGTTTTTTCAGGGATTGGTATTGTTACAGAATGAGTAGATTCAATGAGTTTACTACCATTAATCAGCACAGATGGAAGGAAAGGTGCCCTAAAGAGGCTTATGGAAAGGAGCTTCGTCTTTGAAACAATAAATGATACCAAGCATTTCTCATCCCAATCAACAAAAGTGCAGATGTCTTACAAATATCAGGATTCGATGAAAGGAATAGATCAAGTATAGAAGGTTCCTGAAACAGAAATTCAGCTCAGTCAATTATTTTGCCAATCAATTATGAACCTTTTTACCAGTTGGAAACGTAGCAAACACCCTATTTTCATACGAAAGTTTATCTTTCTGTAATATCTGTGGTAGTCGTGCAGTCTTTTTTATTATAAGTCGATCTTTTTATAAGTGTTCAATTTTTTTTGATTGCATTGAATATTTTAGTTATTTCAATTCTTCTAAATACAGATTCTATATAGAATATATTTTAATGCCTCTTTCTTAAAGACTTTTTTTGTAGGATAGATTTCAGTTATTATGTTTTCTGTTTACTTCATTGGTTAAATTATATATCTAGCCTGTAATGTCATAATTAGGGACATTAAGTTTGGTTATACAGCCCTCTAAATCCACCACCGCAAAAAAATTTCTGAGGCATTTAATGGTTGAATCCCTTTTTGCACTCCAGCAAAGTATTTTAGCCAAAACAGAAAAAACAAGTGCAACTTGTTATCGAAAAAAATTGATTACGTGAGGCCATCCATGCACAGGTCAGTAACTGCACTCTCCAACTTATTACTAATCAGCCCTCAGAACTAATAAAAATCCTCGGCCGTTAAAAGTTCCTGTGGTAAACTATGGATACTATGGCAAATCCCACTGCAAAAAAATCCTGTGAAAAACTTGCTCTGCTGCACTTCTACTTATTTTACATTCCTTACTATTTTTACCTATATACTAATTCCGTCTTAAGTATATTTTATAATTAACCAAGGGATTATAACTTTAGTTTGATATACTTGGGGTATCTAAGTAGCAGTCCCCTAAATTTGGAAAAAGAAAGTTGGCATAAAGTTATTGACCTCACGAACAATAAATGAGCATATATTAATATCACACTTGAACAAAAAAATCAATAATCAGAATTAAGTTAATTAGCAAAATTTACTGAAAGTAAATTAAATAGAAGATAAATATAAATTCACAAAAAGAATAACTAGGACAAATAAACAGATTAAAAAAAAAATACCTTAAATTTTTTTTCTTCATCTTAAAACCACAGTCAATCGATTCTTTGATTTCAAATAAATTTCTGACAATTTGTCTGTACTAGCAATAAGGTGTGAGATCGCAGACACGCTATTTTGCATGCCCCTAAAAATTATTAGGTGCATGATAAGACTGATTTTTACAATTAAAGATTGACTGTAGAGCATCCGAATTAAAGTTTTTTTCTTTAGTAAAAAATAAATGTAACTATATCCTTATATCCTTAATTATATCCCCTCCCCTCTATATATTTATATTTGCGTCATAACAACATAACTTTTAGCAAATAAAAGATCAACTCATATAAATATAAATATAGTATAAAATAGAAGCTGATAACCTTAATAAAAAAATTACATTAAACCCTATTAAATAATTAT
>JAUZNK010002605.1:0-11366 GCA_035046665.1 Euphysa ruthae | reverse complement strand
CGCCCCGTCCCACCAAAATAAACACAAAAAAAAAAACACGCTAAGGAAACAAACACAGCAACAGAAAAAACTAAACTATTTAAAACTTTGAGACATCATAATAAAATTATTTAAAAATGGATAGTCGTTATTATTATTGTTATGAATAAATATTAACAGTAGCAATAAGAAAAGAGAAATATAATAATAAAATAAAAATGGAACATACAAAAAAAGAATAACATCTGAAAATATAAACTAAAGCAATAAGGAAATAAATTCTCACAAAAAACAAATATTTTTTGGATTACACGGCTATAAAGTATTTTTGGAAAAAGTTTCTTTTTGACTGCTGGGTATTTCGGACCAGTCCTGATATCAACAATATTAATAACAATACGCAATTTATTCCGCGTTAAAATGCATTGATATGTTTTAGAGTTAGTTCCATATGTCATAGTCCTCATAAGTGGTACCGTAAGATCATTTTTCACGTTAGATCTTAGATATTAAAAACTGATGGAAGTCTCTTGAATCTCGTTGCTCCCAAACAAAAACAAAATTTAGGTAGCTCAAGAGAAAATTTAGATGATTCGAGAGATAGTACATGTTACTGTTAATTCTGTTTGGTAAAAAGTGAACAATTTTTATTTTTTTTTTTTTTTTTGAAAAGATATTATTCTTCCTCGTGCTTGGTTTCTATAGTATCACCAAACTTGGCAAGCGTATCTTATATAGCATATAGCATGATATATACTCAAAAATGCTTTGTAATTATCATAATGCGGAAATTTAGCAAACATACTGTTTAACCTGTTTAGTTTAAGAGCTAGATTTTGCATATGCTGCAAAAAAGATAAATGTTCATCAATTTTTCACACCAAGCTACTTAATTATTTTAACAGGAATTGTTTTCTACCCACTTATTCTGAAGTTAAGTTTGTTTGAATACAGATATTTATTTTCCTGTATCAGGAATTTTTGTTGAGCGTTAAAATTAACTTTAAGGTCAACTTTGTAGTATTTCCCAATTTTAGAATATTTAGTGGATACAATACTTAAAGTATTTACATATCTGTGGTATCTTTGCCTTCCTAAAAGCTATTCTGTTTATTATTCGACTTAAAATTTGTACAGTTTAGTAGAGCAATGAAATGTTTATTTAAAAATCAGTTAAATAAGACATTTACATACCTGATGATAGTATACTCTTTTCTTAAGTAACTTGTATTATTAAGAAATCTTAAAAGCAGTTTAATAGGTTTTATTTTTATTTTAAACAGGTACAAGTGAAGTTGCTGAAATCGAGCTGGTTTATGTAGAAGGTGGTGTTAATTTTGCAGAAATTGGTGAATCCATAGACACATCTGCTGAGAAAATCATACAATTCGGTAGCCAATATACTAACACTACCGTCATTAGGAAGCTTCTTATTCAAAATAAATGGTAAGCTGCTCTTGGACAGTTTGAAAATAGTAAGAGAGTGTTTCCTGTGGTTATGTTGTCAAAGATCATATCAGTTAGGTTGTAGTGCAACTGCTTTCCATCCTTTTTAAAAAATTTTACAAGGAAGAAAAACTTCTAAAAGTGGGCTTTTAGATTTTTGTTTTTAAAAGGGACCTGGTGGTTTAGATGGTAGTTTAGATGGTTTCTCTAAAATGCAGTTTTAATGTTTGGACTTTTTTCCTTAAAAAAAATTTGAGCTGCCATAACATGTTTGAAGTAACCTGTTTCTTAAACAAATAGAAATAACTAAAAACTTTATAAACGTGTAAACTTTCCATTGAATTTTAGAAATACTGTCAGATTCCAAAAGTTTGCTAATTGTGTTAAAAATCGAAATAGCTGTCAAAAATCTTTTTTAACGTAAGTATAGATAAAAAATAATATAGAGAGAGGTTTAACTTCAAATGAAGCCATGCATTTACAAGTTTGTTTTTTTTTTTTTTTTTTTTTAACTATTTCCAGGGTGTTAATAATTTCGTTCGTTATCCAAAAATATTTTCTGCTGAAAATTATTACGACATGATGTGGTTTGATTGGTTTGCTTTAACCAAAAATTCAAAGGCTACTTTTGATCGCTAATTGGTGCTGTCTTTCTCTAACTTTTCATAAATCAAACTAAAAAAAAAAGTCTTTTAAAAGCCAAAGAAAATATTTGATTGAGATTTTTTTAGGTTCTTGTTAGAATACATTAGCTAGATTTCTTGATTGTGTAGGAAATTGACATTTTTTAATATTACATTCACGCTTGCTTTCTTAATTTAATTTGTTTTAGTTCAGTTCCTTTGCAGTTTAATTGGAAGATTTCTTACCCTATATTGTCTGGTGATGCTATTTCTGGTAGTATTGCAATGTCAAATGATCAAAGTCCTTTCCGCATTCATCCGGTCAGTGGATATCTCAAAGAAAAGGATTCAACAGAGTTTAGTGTTATTTATAATCCTTCTCAGGTAAGATCTATTTAACTCTAAACCTTGATTTAATTCAATGTTGTTTCGGGTGTTTAAGTATTATTTTCAAAATCATAAGTATTATCTTTTTAAGTATTATCTCTTTGAACGAATAAATTGGCTCAGATTTGGACAACGAATAAGTGCAAGTGCCTTTAAGTTCTTTAATAAAAATTATCTTCAATACATGTCTTTCAAAGCTAGTGTAAATAATATCTTAAAACAAGGATTTCCTACCAAAAAATTTATCAGCCTTTCAGAAAAACTAACCATGTTCAAAACACTCTTCCTTATATGGGTCCCTCGATACGGAACAATTTAAGAGAATGCACAAAGGCTAGTAACAATATTAATACATTCAATAATGTGAACAAACATTACCTTGCAAAATTAGAGCAGAAATATGATTTTGGTTAAATTAGATAGAAATTAAATATAGCATGTCATATTACTTATATTAAATAAGTATATTATATATTTGAACAGACCGCTCCCTATCCATTGAGGGACCACAATGAAAATAAGGCTATTTATTTTCTTGTGTTTATCCCTGCTATCAATACAGATCCCGTTTTGTACAGTATTATATTTAAACTTTTAATATTTACTTTGTTGTATTTTTATTGATAGTGAATAAATACTTATTTACTTACTTAAAGTCTGCTTTTTCAAAATTTTAGAATATCGGTTGAAGCAAAGTTTTTACCTAACGCATAGGAGTCGTAGAATCGCACATACTAGGAAAATTTGTCACCCTAACAATTATCAAAGTCTTTTATCAACTTTGCAAACATTTGGTTCAAAAAAAAAATCGATTATAATATGTTATATATTATAGGTTGGACATTAATAGAAATTCTGTTCAATACTTAATTACTGTTTTTTTAAGTAGAAAACTTTTTCCAAATTAGATAAGTTTTTATGAAAGTAGGTAATTTTATATAATGCCTATTACATACGGTCTTTATTTTATATTGAATCGTCGGAAATTTAATTTATTATCATACAATGATTTTCACGCAGTGCTCCTACTGGAAAAAGGGTTGTTGATTCTCGGGATCAGCATTACTTATTTTTTGTCAGTAGCTTGGTTTCAAAAAAACGAATACTTAATACATGAAACTCGCTTTAATTTCTTGCCAGATACCTTCTTCAATTCAACCTTCTTCAATAACCCTCTTCTCATTTTTTATTTCAAAACAATTTTGGCATCTCAGTTTAAAAAAAGGGGTTTAGGGGGAGAAAATAGCTGATGTTGATATGTTAATGCTTGCTAAAAGTTTAAACACGTTTAAGTAAATTTCAATTATTTCATTTCCTTTTTTCTTTCTTTTTGTCTTAAATAATTTCTATTATAAATGCTGTTTCATTATCTATATTGCTCAGTATTACAGTAGTGGCACCTCTGTTTCTATTACCTAGATAACTCAGTAGTGTCATATGACATCTCTGTTTCTATTATCTAGATTGCTCAGCATTATGATGTGGTATCTCTGTTTTTACAAAATGTGCAAACGTCAACTGGTGAAAATAAATTTGAAAACCCACTGAATCTTTCGTTAAAAGGCTCTGCACAGGTAACTTTATATATATTCTGTTTGTCAACTCAGGAATTTATAATTATTGAAGAGATAAAACGCATGTCATGAGTTATAAAATTTTACTCATGACATGCGTTTTATCTCTTTAATAAATATATATATATATATATATATATACTTTACGGTAACCACTTAGGTTCGGCTTGGTTGATATTTTTACCAGCATCATATTTTATGTGTAACTTTTGAGAAAATTTCAAGCGTGTTTCTATTTTGTTTCTAACTTCTAAGCTTGGAATAAAAATACTGTTATTTTGTACATCTGTAACATCACAAGGAAAATTTTGGATAATAATAGCTTAAGATTTATAACAGTAAATAAATTAAAACATAGTTTCGTATTTCAATGTTTGAATCAGGTTCTTGTTTTAATGCTTTCAAATTAAAATATGATTTTTTTTTCACTCATTGAACAAGCTTCTTTTTTTTTTATCATTTCAACCTAAGTATGAAAGTTTGTAGTACAATGTCATTACAAACTTTCATCTTAAATCTGATTACTACTTAAAACAATCAAAAATAGAAATGCAAAAATATTCAAGAGACTTATCGACAAGAGCCGGATATTCTATGTTTTTAAAACTATTCTGGGAAATATGTCTAAGTTTCATTAATTTTTAGATCAAAATTTGAATGGCTAAACAGAAAAAAAAAAACAATACATATATATCTATACATCTTTTTTTATTCTTTTCAAATAGTTTGTCTCTCAGAAGCCATAGATATAACCAATGTGATTTTTAAAGGTTATTTTGGTGTTGAAGTAATTCATGTCAAAAAATATATTTTAATATTTTTCATATTTTTAAGAAATTTTTTGTTGCTGTTAAACACTAGAATACTTTCATTTAATTGTTCAACAAAATTAGTTGATGATTTTTTTTTTTTTTCTGCTTTCACAAGATTTGGCAAAAATGGAATTTTAATTACAGGTGTATTTAATTACAGGTGTATTTAATTACATGGAATTTCTTTTGGTCCGCTGCTCCTCTTTTATTTGTTTTGCTTTTTAGGAAAATTTTGTATAAAATTTGAAATAAAATAAAATTAAATTAAAATTGTAGAAATTACTTATTATTGAGTGTAAGAAAATCTGGAGAATGTTTATAATGGAAGAGGAAATAGGACGTAGAATTTGGGTCAGTCGTTCAAAGTGTGATAAATTGATAAACTTTAACATGTATCGATTTATATCAGAGCATATTGAACTTAGTAAAATTCAAAATGGTGGATTTTTTCTGAATATAAAACTTCACCAAATATTTAGAAAGGAAATTTAGTGTGGAATAAAGATGGTTAAGTGGTTTAAAGTGGTTTAAAGTGATTTAGAAGAAGTAATGAAAAGTTTTTGCAAGTTAATTTTTTTTGCCAGAATAAATAGCGAGTAAAATCCGAAAAACGTAATCAGCTCTCTGCATTCTACTGAAGCTTTTTGTAGCTCACTGCAGAAAGGACCATATTTGTTGTCACATTTTACCAATCTCCACAAAGTTAAGTCAGTATCCACTCGCTGCAGTTGGAGACACTCTAGCCAGCTCGTAATCTTGCTCTGAAGACATGCTGTCTCAAAGCACCAGCTGTCGGGGGGTATTTCCAATTGAATAATTGCCATGTGAAAAACTACTTTTTGTGCTCTTTAGTTGTTAAAATTTATTTGATGTTTGTCAACTTTTCATTTTGGTGAAGACACAAATATTGGAAATAGTGTTAACCTTGCTTCAATGTACTCTTCAAATTTCTTCACTCCAATGCCTTGGGCTTGTCTAAGACCACTTACTGCATTTTGATTTGCAATTTTTGTGCATACTGCTATCGTCAAGAAATGGATTTACTGCCAACAACACCAATTTCACATCTTTCAAGAAATGAATTGGAGTAGATGTGGATGAGTTGTGGTGTTCTGCTACTTCAACTACTTCATAATCAAACACTGATTTAAACTCATCAACAATTCAAGCGACTTCTGGACCGTATATATGCCATCTATAGCTTTGGATTGTGATGTAAAGCACTTATCTCCCTGATGCGAACCAGCAACCATCTTGTGTTGTTGTGTTGATCAAGATTAAACATCCAAGGGCCTATTCTGATCACAGCTTGAACATACAACTCAAAGTTTCCGGACCGTATTGCCTTCACCATTTTTTACCATCTAACCCATGCTAGCACGGGCGTAAAACCATAAGAAGAAGTTGCAGCAGGAGAAGCCCTTGGTGAATATCACCTTCCAAAACTGGAAAATGGATTGCTGCCACTTCTGTGGTTCTTCCCATTCATCTTCCGTCAACAAATCAATATTTCTCGTGCTCTCATTGTGCTGATAGGTCTTTTTTTTTCACATGCAAGACACTATATCTGCAGAGTACTAGGTTAGAAGATGCAAACAACATTTTGTTGGCATATTAATTAGATTTTACCTAAAAAAGAACATTTTTACCACAAAAAATTCAGCTGTTTTATTAAGACAGTTTCCTGCTGTGATAATGAGATCTGAATTGTCATATGAAAATTATTATTATCATTTTTTTTTTAATTTTATTTATTTACCATACTGGTGGGAGATTATTAAAAGTCAAACTTATTTAGAGATGACCATCCTTGGCAGGGCTCGAACTGGAGGCTTAGTGTATGTAAAGCATATGACCTTCCTCTGAGCCACATGCCGATAAAATTTGGAACCTAATACTAGCAAAGAACGTAAAGCAAAAAAATACACTTCCGACATTAAAGACAGTGCTCCAAAGCATCAATATAATTTGTGGGTTTACAGTGCAACCGGACACACATGTAGCTAGAAAAATAAACAAAAGCACTTAAATATTCCAAATATTTTAAATATGTGTGTGCGTACCATTAAAACATAAAAACAACTAACTGTAGCACGATTTCAATATTTGCTAAACAATTTACTTTTCAGGAAAAGAACCAATTCATAATTTAACAGTTATTTGAAATTGAAAGATTATAAAGAAACAAAAGAAAATTTGAAAAAGATTTTACTCAATGACCTAAATTAAGCTAATTTTCTTGGCAAATGAAAAGGAACACGTTAAATTGGCCTACAGGTCTAAAAGCCTCACAGGTTGTCTTTTAATACTTACGAAATGATAATCTGTGATAAGGCTGAAATATTCAGACCATTGCAGTTTTTTTTCTAGATTTTTCTTATTTTACTATTTTGTATTTCAGGGGTTTTCAGTTACAATTGAACCCATGGTGCTTAAACTGTTTGGAAAACTGCTTGTTGGTCTTGAATACAAAAGAACCGTTCAGGTATTTGTTTGGAGCTTCATAGACAATGCATCTATTGTAGTTTGACAACCAAAATTTTTTTCATGCTTTAATTGAGGTACGGTTTTAATTGGTGTATGGGTTTAATTAGGCACATCATATCCTTTGAATATTTTGAGCGTATATTTTATTCAACTACGATATTCTTATGTTATGTTTTGTATTATGTTGTATCACATAGAAATCTTTTTTGTAGTGAAGTAATGACATATTTTTACATAAAAGCTTTGATACATTTCTTTCAGATCAAACGAATTTCATTGTTTCTGAACTTTAGTTGTTTATCCTAAATTTTTTGGCTGGGCTTCATCAGGGTGTTAACCAGGGTTAAATTACTTGCAGCGTTTTTGATCCATTGAGTTTCCTTCCTATATTTTCCTTTCCTCTCCTCACATTCCTTCACTCATCTCTGCAGATTTTTATTAGAGGAAACATAAAGGATACCAATAAAACATAAAAAATATAAACATTAAAAATATGAAGCAGAATAAAAAACATTGGAGGGAATAGTATTAGGAAGGAAACACAGAGTGCCTGTCACATATAATAACTTTAAGCACTGGTTACAAAATTTAGAAATGTACCATTTAGTGACAGATATTAAGAAGCTTGAGCGAAATATGCAAAATTAAAATTTTTAGCTGACTTCTTAAATGTTGTTAGTTTATATTATAATAATTTTGTGCTTATAAGCAAACGATTTTTATTGAATGGCAACATAACTATGAGTAAGGTAATGATAATATAAAAAACAAGGAGTTAATTGATTTTTAAACTCCATGTAACTAATGACTAACGATTTTTGACGTTTAAATTTTGTAGATATAACATGATATACGGCTAAAAAACTGAGTTTGAGGGAATTAACTAATTTGAAGCATTAATTTTAATTGCATCGGAGTTATATATAAATTTCAATCTTAATCCCAATGGAATATTTTCCATTGAATGACTTCTCGGTGAAGAGTTAGACTTTTGCCAGATTTTCTTTAAACTGCCAACAATTTGCAGATGGAAGATTTTTGTTTAAATTTTTAACTTTTGTATTTGATAATGAAATAACTTATTTTTTCTCTTATTGATTTGTAGGTTTTTTTAGACCTCCGAGTCTTAGTTTTTAGGTGTTTGAGCCAAAAATCATTTTGCACAAAATGAAACTTTGAAAAATTATTTATATCGATTTTTGAGTGGTGTTAGATGAACAAACTTCAGATAATGGTTATGTTTGAAATTAATTTTTTTTTTTTTTTGTATTTTTCTCTTTGCCTGATTCTTCTGAAATTTAGAAAATTAAGCAAAAATCTGTAGTGATTTTGACCTCAAAAATTTTGAAATATTTTTATCATTTTAGGAAATAAAAAATTTAGTACTATGTAAAGTATGCTGAGTCAAAGTTACTCACTCGGAAGAATAAGAAATTACATTTTGTCATAAAAATTTTTCATCAGATTTTTTGTATATTTGTTGATTTTTATTTGTTGTATTTTTGAAAATTTATTATCTAGAATTTGGTTAGTTGTTGCTATAACTGTCATATCTTTATTTAAGTTATGTAACAACAGCAGTTGTAAAGCGACTTTTGAGTGGCAATCTTGCTGTTCAAAAGATTGTGAAATAGATATACAACCACGAAGTGGCCATATAGGTAAGGGCACGATGAATACATATCTGCAATATTTTGATTAGAGGGGCCAAGCCCTTAGCTGTTACTCATTATTTTTGGCTGAACTTTCTTTAAATTTTTTGAAATTGATTTTTTACTTCTAAAAGTTTGATTTAGTGTACAATTTAGGTTTTTTAGGTAGCCTTATGAAATTTTGGCTCTGAAAGTGAGAATTTAATACTTTTCTTAGTAGAAAAAAGGTTAATTCTAGCGCACTAAAATTAGGTGTAGCCGTAGTTATACTACACAATTTACTCAAAAAATTTATGTGTTTTTTTTCATTTTGATTTCAAAATGGGTGGCTGGTTGTTTGTGCAACCTGAAGTCAACAAAGATACATAAAAACAAAATAAGTGTTGCAATTTTATTGGCTCACGTTTTGCTTCTGCCCAGTGTACTACTTAGGGTTGATTTCTTTCTTGTTCAGCTGTCCTTTCATGATTTGGCAATTTAAGATGGCACAATGTGGACAATGTGATAAACTCTACATAAAATTTATTCCGACATTATCCATCCATTTTTGAAAAGCCATGATTGGCAATTCAGCCTTGCACAACTTTTTAACTCAATGTGATGAAGGCATGAATTCTGGTCCTGTATTAAGGTCTTCTATAATTTGCTTGACTTTGGGAGCATTGTATAATCCTATATCAAAGATATATGGCTTGTTTACAATTATCCAATGCGTTTAACAGGAGTAAAATGAGAAGTTTGTTGCGTCTTTTCAATGTTGGTTGGTTTTCTCAATTTTTCCATTTTTTAAATATTAAAGTATTAACTGATAGTTTTCTGTAAATTTGTGAATAAACTCTTGTTTTCAAAAATTCTTTCCTTTCTATTAAATATATTCTGACGTGGACAGCCATTATCCTTTTACCATTATGCCTATCCTTGATGGGAATTTATTTAGTTTTCTTTATTTTTATCCAAGAAAACAACATGAGTGAATTTTTTATAGTTATATTGCTTTTTTTTATTTTCCTTAATTTTTGGGTAAATAATTTTCATCGTCAGTTGCTTTATTAAATTCAATTTATTCAATCTCATTCATTCATTTATTTATATTGCAAAAGAAAAAAAATTTTCTTTGTACTTGTTCATGACTGCTGGGGAAAAAATGTCTGTCATCATTAAGTGCTTATATTCAATCTCATGTCTATTGAAGTGTAAGGAAGTGGAGCGAATCTATCTATCTATTTTTTCACTTCTATTATATTGTCCTATCAAGTTGATAAGCATGACAAGCACTCCCTAAAGTTGTCAATCAGTCGAGTGATGGCAAATTTTTGAACATTTTTTTTTTATATAATATTGTGTTGTAAATATTTTTCCAAGTCTCATTTGGATTAAGTGAATTATGGCTAATACAAGTCTACCCTTAACTTTTTACCACGTTTTCAATAATTTCAATTCTGTCAGCAGAGTAAGGTTGATGGAATGCCATCTAGTAATTGAGAATTTTTTTATACTTGTGTGAAAGAAGTTTCAACGCATAAGGAATGAATTTAAGAGAAAGGAAAATTTTTATATGTGGAAAAATAATGCAGATTTGTTAGCGTAAATTGTGTGTTGTCGCTGGGGCAATTCCTCTTTTTAGGTCCTAAAATCGAAATATTCTCTTTCTTTCAATTGTTTGAAAATGTTCATTTTAGGATCCTGGACGAAACTTGAAAAGCATTTTTGAAAACAAAAAATATCATTTATAGATTTTTTAAATAAAGCAAGTTGAATTAAGATATTTCATCTAAACTTATTCTAATATAAAAATATTAAAAGGTAATAAAAAAAGTAAAAATAAAGTTAAACAAAAAATAAGAAAAAATAATCTCTGTAATGCTGAAATTGTTACCTCAAGTCATTGCTTTGGTGATGTAATATTTTGTCATAAATTGTTAGGAAATTTTTTTAGTCAAAGTTTCACAAAAAATTTC
Source organism: Euphysa ruthae (assembly GCA_035046665.1). Taxonomy (NCBI): domain Eukaryota; kingdom Metazoa; phylum Cnidaria; class Hydrozoa; order Anthoathecata; family Corymorphidae; genus Euphysa; species Euphysa ruthae. The sequence goes on along the minus strand of JAUZNK010002605.1, from coordinate 448 downwards.
ATGGAAAAATTAAGATATTTTTAAATTTTTGTCTATTTTTATACAAAAAAACTTTATTTTTGAAAAAGAGTAAAGTCAGCATTTTGTCCTCAATGAATAAATTCCATAAAATCTTATTTGTAGGAAGTAAGGAAAGGTTACAATGCACAGTTAGTATCAAAGCTAATAGTCCTTCAACGAAAAGGCTTGAAATAGTTTGTCATGTCCCATTTTCACAGCTTAATACTGTTCTTCAGATTGAAGCTTCATTCTGTGTAAGTATGAACTCCAAAACTGTTCTTTGAATTGATGCAACTTCATTATGTATAAGTATGTACCCTAACAAACTCAAAAGCATGAAATTTTCTTCCAGTAATAGAAAAGGAAACATATGACAATAACTGTGTGTTTGTGTGTAATGTATGTATGTATGTGTGTGTGTGCGTGCGTGCACACACACACACACACA
>JAUZNK010002604.1:0-11366 GCA_035046665.1 Euphysa ruthae | reverse complement strand
CTACTTAAAAGTAGGAAGAAAAACATCAGCATTGGGTAGAATAAGTAAAAATATATCATTCGTGAAAGGAAAGCTTCCATCACGATCTTTCATAGAATATTCATTTTTTAATTTTCGTATTGTCCTTTAATATGGATGCTTCATAGTAGAAAAATTAACAACAAAATAAATAGGCTACATGAAAGTGTATTTTATTCATACAGTCATGGCCTGTTTTTAGTTTTACATATTTCTCCAGATTAGACTGTTTAAATTTTGTTACGTTGATGCATCCTTGGAAGTACCTACAAATCAACTCAATATCAACGATACGACCGGTATCAATAGATATAGAAACAATTGCTTTGTTTAGTTCATTCAAATTATCATACCAATGGCACACAAGTTCGTAACAGCTGATGTCAGTTTAATGCTGATAAAGCAAATAAAACTAGGCACTTCAGTCACGTGACTTTTTTCTCCGAAAAAAAAGTTACTCTGGTGTTCTTGAATTTTTTCCAGCCCGCAAATTTCTGTAGATGGCGTTAAAAGAGCTTATTTGTTTTTACAACCCACCTATTAATATAAATCGTTCTGATTTGGGTACCTTTTAGTTCATACAAAATGTTTTCCGTTTATATATGAAGACACTTTGTTTAACTGATATTGACGAAGATACATAAGCTTAAACGTTTTGATTGTGTTTTACTGTATGCAAAACTGCTTTAATTTCTTAGCTTCACTTAAAAATGCACTAAGCTAAGTTTTATAGAATAGGCTCAATAATTTTTGTTCACACAAATAAGGTGGAAGTAGAGTGGGTTTTTTAAGAAAAAAAAAATCGGATTTTCTAAGAAAGGGCCGATTTCATGTCACGTTCATGTTTTTATAACGACTAAGCTAACTGTTTTGATACCAAATTTTTTTTTTTTTTTTTGATTCAGACCTTTTTAATTCAAAAAGAAATATTAATGATAGGCATCAGATAAAAAAATAAACGTCTTAAATATGTCTCTAGACATGACTTTCATACATTGATGTATGAAAGCCTGGTAAAAAGTACATATATACTAGGTTTTTGTTTAAGTTTTTGAGGGTGAAGAGGAAAGATTTTACTTGCAAAAATTAAAATTTGATCCCTAGAAACCTGAAGAAATAAGGAAAAAATGAATTGAAGAAAATAAGAAATTTAATGAAAAGAATAAATGAAAATGGGGTTAAGGAGGGAAAGTACACTTTACTAATTGCCCTTTAGCGGCGTCCTAGACAGGTCTCTCTTCTTCCCAGCACGTGATGCGCAAGGTAAGATTCATTAAGAAATCCTCATTTGGCCTCTCCATGTGTGAATGACCATCCGTGCATGGTGAAATACCACAACCTACTAGACGTAACACTGTGAGTGAAGAACACGGCGGATCTAGATGAGTAAACCTGGAAAATAAATCTACTACGCCGCTTCAAGGGGAAATAAAGGAATAAGTTCGTCACATTCGGGCTCCGGTCACCAATCTGTCCCAAAACCGTAGGTAAAAATGGTTTCCAAATCGGTGCTCCCTTGTTTAACACACTGATCATTATTTCATACTAAGATAGTAGTGGATTGTAGTGGACTAGGTAGATCTATGCTAAGTTTTAGCGTTATCAAACATTGCAAATCTCATAGTGAGCAAAATATTAACTGGATTTTCTTACAAATACATGTATGTTATTGGGAAATACTTCAAAATTAATTATTAAAAAATGGTTTCTCACTAAGTTCAATTAGTGAGTTTAGCTGAAACCCATGCTCAAATTGGGTACAGGTTTAAGCTAAATTTGCTCACGGTCAAAAATATGTACCGTGTCTAACACTAAATTGGATTACTTCTCCTGAATATTGTTGTTAACCTGTATTTTTTGTCAGTCATTTCTTATTTCTTTAGTCTTTTTTATGTACCATTAGACTTTTTTTTAACCCTTTAACAGTCCCATATTTTTTTTATTATGGTAGCCATAAGCCCACTATTTTTCTAGGAGGTAGTCTCTAAATGTCCCGGTTTTTTTTTCTTTTCTTTTCGTATATTTATGTACATTTTAAAACTATTTTCAACATCATCTATCACAAAGAAATACATTTATATAAGAGGTAATAAAATTTTAAAGAATATCTTTGGAAAAAACGTTTTGATGAAAATATTTGGGAAATAAGGATTTGAGGAAAAACAACAATGCTGATACATACAATAATAAAGGCGTCAATATTCACTCTTTGTGTGATATTGGCAAAGTAAGGAGCTGCACAAAGCCGAACATCACAATCAAAACAAACATTCATATCTAGAATCTTTTCATAACTTGTGTTAACTTGAGCATTTATTTTTGATGCTGATGCCGGGAAATATGATGGAAAATGTCAGTTATCGTAAACAGGTTGTTTGCTGCCAATCTTGAGGAACCTTTAACTGTTGGCTTTTGACCCTATCGTTGGATGATTGATATGCTTAGTTGTATTTTACACTGCAATGCTGTTACATACCTCCCCATTTTGTTACAAACTATGTGAGCATTGAAGGATGCTTGGTTGATTAAATGGGTAAATACTTTCTTGTGCCAATTTTTATCTCTACTTCGTACGATGTCAACATTTTGTCACTCGAAACATCCTTTTTTAGAAAAACATTCTTCGAAACTACTTTGTCAAGCCATGTTTCCAATGTGATTCTGAATCTACACAAAATTTGCTTTAAAATGATATATAACAAGCCTTCTATTTTTAAATGTTTCATAATTTCCGTTAATTTGGACCCAATCGTTATTATTTTTCTTGTGCTTGACATCCAATCTCATATTCTCTATTTCTTTTGTAAAGATCTGTGTTAAAAATACTTCTCAGTGTATAAATAGCTTAATGGTTTACACCAACACTATTTGATAAAAAAAGTTTCACATAGTTCATCCTTTTCAGTGCTTATGTAGTATTTTTTTATATCCAAGTCTGCAAAACTAATAGAATGATAAAAATTCTGTTAGGTTTGAGTATTGGGCATATTTTATGAAAGGATATCTGACATCGTCCGCTCTCTTATTTTCTTTCTTTCTTCAAATCTTCTGGTTTCCAATCTAAAAGAATTTAAATAAAATATATGAGTACTTCTCTCGTTTTGGTGTCATGTATGCTGTGAGACAGAATGAGTTAATAAGGAAAAATGTTACATAAAAAAATCAATGAAATAATATCTGTTTACCACCTGACTGACTGACAAAAGCCCTTATTTATTTTGAAGATTCATTAGTTAGTCAAAATTACTAATCAATCACTGGTGAGTCAATCACTTTTTTGCAATATTTGATAATGCTAGAAGCACTGATCAAATTTTCTGCATCAAATTTGGAGGAGCGAACTTATTTAGTAGTAGATAAATTAAAAATATACAAAAAATAAACCTGGTTTTTGTCCCAAAATATCTATAGCAAATATCAAGGAAATTTTTCTGAAATTGCCCTATATTCATCCAAACTAAAAACTCTATATAACGGAAAGTGCTTCAGAGCTGGTTTACCATTTTGAGCTCACTGTGCCTTATAGATTGCGTTAGAAACAAAATGAGCATAAATATGGCTAGTTTTAAAAATGGCCCAAAACACCTAGTAATACGTCTATTTATAAACCAAGTTCAGGTTTACCGGTAACCGTCATCAAACACATGAAGCCACTATTTTAGTGTTGCAAGATGGAAAGCATGCTGAACCAAAGATTAAAACTGGTAATTTCCAAGCTGCAATGTTAACAATATGTGCTTTACATTTGTAAATACGTATAAAACCTAAATCTAAATTGTATTTTGATGCTTCAGACCTAAAAGTAACTATGATACATTTATCAAAACTTTAGGTGCCATTTTCTCCAATTTTGATTTTTCAACTAATTTGCAAGGTCGGGTTGCCAATACTTTGATAACGGATACTTCAACCAATCTGAAATTTGTGGTATTGGTTCACTATTGACTAAAATTTTCGTTATAGAATGAGTGAAAACAAGATTATTCATTATTTTGTTTAGGCATTCAACTTAGAATATGACTAATTTGTAAGTTCCGTGTGGAAAACTCTTCCCAGTCTCTAAAAAATTGCTATCACTTAGATTTTAGATCAGTGCACTACAAATAATTGTACAAAATTTCAATGTCTAAAAGTTTACTGTTGTTGAGTTTTTAACGCCGCGTGAAACCTGTATTCGCAGTCTTAAAACCGCGTAAAAAACCTATATTTTTTTATTTTTTCTATTTAGACAACGTGTAAAAGGAACATACCAATAACTTTTTAATCAAAGCCCTCAGAGTTAGATTTTTATGCAAGTTGTGGTAAGGTTTGAATTATTTTATTTAAATGTTTGTTTCTTTGTAAAATCTGTTTTATAGAAGTAAATACTAAAAATAAGAAAGAAATTGTTCTTATACGATTTATTCTTTCAACTAATATGTGAGTTGTTTTTAAGATATATATCAAATCTTCATAAACTGTTCTAACCGTTTTATCAAATTATAGACAGAAGTTCAGTTCTCAAAATCCTGAATTTTATTGCAACATAATTTGGTAAAGCATCCGTTTTTCAATTAACAGCTTTTGACGTTTCAAACCTTTTCGCATTCAAAGTTTAAATTTCTTGTCTAGAAAATATTTTGTTTCGTCTTTGCTGCCGAAGATCTCCTTATGGTTTTTCACATTTATAATGTGAGGCCCCAGATTTCTTTGATTACAGTCAATGAAATTTACTTTATTTTAATCTTGCTGTTGATGTCGGTTATTTTATAGAAATTAAATTCAGCCTGCAACAATTAAGTGGGCGCCTGTTAAACTCTGGAGAGTAACAAGTTGAAATTTCAAATTCTTATTAGATGATGGAGATAAAAAAGATCTTTGTAAAAAATGATGCTTTTAATGTATTTGAGATTAGAATGTTTAGATTTTTACCAGTATTTGTACGTTAATTTTTATAAATTATCCAAATAAAGAACCTTTTAACCAACGTTAAGCATATTACGATATTTCCATATCAAAATACAGTATGTTTAGGAGTATCTGGTTTACCTGGGGGTTGTTTCGTGAGTGAGGATTTATTAGTCGAAACATAGTTACAAGTACTGTGTAAAATCATGGACTAATTCGGTTAATTGGAATAAAGTAAAAATTCACATTGGTGATTTAAGAATTAACATAAGATAAGTTAAGTGTTTTCCTAAGTTGTAAATCTATAAAAGTGACCCATCAAAACTTGCGGTCTATGAAAAAATCTTTTAATTATGGAAATGAGTTCATGCAGAAATCTTACATTTTCGAACAAAAGCATGACACATAAATGTTGTATATATATTTAATTCTTTCAAGCTATCTAAGAACTATAACTGTTTCGTCGCAAAAAGTGCAAAATAAGATGAAGTGGCTCATTAACTCAGTTTTTAAACTAGATCCACATTTAAAAAATACCCCATGTATATGGCTATTAAAAGAAATTGTTAATGTTGTCTGTCATCCTGCATGATTTTATATGTTTTAATGAATTTTGATTAGAGTGTGGCTGTATCAGATTGTTATAAAGAAGTTTTCGCAAATTTATGGTTTTAAAAGATTTTTTCTCATGGAAGAACTTAATTCTATCTTGGTACGTTGTTATGTTAATTTCATATTGGATTTTTATAGTCTGTGTGGTGGACGTTTAAGTTGCCTAAAACAAAGATATTAGCAGATGGATAAATAATGAGGACCTTATCAATATTTTCCGAAATAAAATTGATTGCAATGCAGTAACGTGTGGAAGGAGAATGGTTCAAGAAGAAATGATAACTGATGGACCCGAGAAGAGATAGGTTTAAAATGGAAGAATAAACATCAATAATTATTATTTATTCATTCACAAAATCTTCATTCCAATTCGTATCTTAGCTACCTCACTCATGCAGGGTTTTTGAATAAATATTTTATTGTTGAAAACATAGGGGTTTATAAGTCCTAAGAGATCACATATACTAGCAGCAAACTTCAGAACTACTCGTTTAGTTTTTGCTTGCTTTAAATTGTTGTTTACAGAAGAAACAATAAATTTTATTTTTCGTTTATCCCAGCCAACTGCTAATATCTTTGATTAACTTTTAATTTCATGATCAACAATTTTTTTCGAGAGACAAGCCGCTTTTAGATAAGCATTCTTTAAAATTGATGTTGAAATCACCACTCTTCTTAGTTGTATGGGAACTTGAACTTGGATGGGGAAAACTATGGGAACTTGAATCATAAACAAGAAGCGAATATAGAAGTTGTGCGAGAAGACCTGAAAAAATAAGTAAAAAAATTTTTAATAGGTTATAAATACAAAAAATTATTTTGGAAGAAAGTAAGGTGATTCAAATTTAATAAAAAATGAATGTAACAAAATCACGGGATAAAGTCACGTGAACCCTTTTTCCAAACCATGACAGTAAGAGCCACCAAAGGTCAGTGGAACTAATTCTGAATATATGATGTCACAATACATTACCAAATTAATTATATAGTTCAAAATCAAATTGAGAATGAAGTCAATGATTATATCTTAGCATTTGAACACATTTTTCATAGCATATCTATTGGAAAATAATTTTTGAGCCTTATTCTTGGTGACTTAAATATGAAATCTTTTCGAAACATTTTTTCCCATCTTTTTCAAAAATGAAAATATGGCGCTCAAACTAACCTTATCTAATAAAGTGTTATCAGTCAAATAAAATCTGCTTTAAGGTGTAAAAAACTGATAATAAATCAAAAATTTACTTCTGGTGGCTGAAAAAACCGGAAGTTACAACCTATATATTTGAAGAGAAAACCTTAAAAAATGGTTATGTTAATTTCATCTTGGATTTTTAGTCTGCAAAGGTCTAGCCGGTATCGAAGGGATAAAGTTTCAGCCAAACTATTTACCTTTGACTAATAATATATTTACTAACAGATTGTTCTATTTTACAGATATGATTTGAATCTGTCAAATAAAAATTTCTGGTAACTCAAGCACTGCAGTTAACTCAAAATGATGTCATAATCAATAAAGTCAAAAGTATGTTAGTATAATTCCCGTTAACGTTATATTACCCTCTACTAGCCTATAGCCTTTAATAGCTTCTGGTTATCTGCTCATTAAATATTCGCTTATAGATTATTCTGACACAAAAACTTACAGATATTTTGATATTCATGAGCCGACTTATTAAGCAGTAGATGGGTCAAATTATATGGCTCTAAAGCTTTTTATGTTTTTGGCTTGAGTTTAGTAATTTTGCAATCTTTTGGAATTTTTTATAACTTTAAAACTAAGCGATTTTTAGGCCTGGCAATAAGGCAAGCGTTATCAATTACCTGGAAATCATTGGTATTATAATTTACAACTTACGTTTGGTGTGGAATTTCTATATCGTATTGGATCATGAAATTGCAATCATATTTTTCTAAACAGGTTCTGGATTATGCGTCCTATGTATGCTTCTGTTTATCTTTTTTATATTTAAAAACAAGTGTAACAAGACTAAAAGTTTAAAATTTTTAATTTCCATTACTCAACTTAACCTTAAATGTCATAGCAAACACTCGTGAATCTCCTAAATAAATAAAAGCAAGGTTATGCTTGAAAATATCATTTCATGTTTTAATTCGTGACCTTTGACTGATGACGGGTTTTGGAAAACTTTTACTAGCCACTAGTGCCGAAAGCAAAGAAATTATTTATTTGCGTGATGCGGCTTTATGACTTTAACGGGATGACTATTATTGTTTCAAAATGCCATGCTTCTGCAAAACATACGACAATATGCCTTAGGGTAAATCTTCTGACAATTCATTTACAGGTTTGATAAGCATCGATCGTAAAATTAGATAAAATTATGATTTGTGCATTACTACCAATTATTCAAGTCAAATGTTTGTTATGGAAAAAAAGATTTTTGAGCTTATAAGTTAAACTCATTTCCTACTCTACATTACTTGGCGCAAATTACATTATCAGGTGCGACTTTGTTGAATGCTAAATTCTGCTGTGATCACTTACTGGATACTTTAGGGACACCTCGTAATTTACCGTATTTTGGAGTAATTCGATTATCAGGTGCGACTTAGACGAATGCTAAGCTTTGTTCTGGCTAGTGAAACAAGTTTTCTTTCGTAGACTGTAATTCCTCATTCTCAGATGTATAGCACTGAAGACCGTTTTAGACAAGGATTTTAGACAAATATTGAGTATGGCTATCAATGCGCGTCACAAGCAAATTCATGGCAACATCAAACTTAAAAGAACGCAAATAGATCAAGAAGTGAGCATATTTAAAGTTAAATTAATCGAAATTGAATTCATTTACATTAAATCTGGCCAAAATTTTAACTTTTTCATGTAAGGGAAGATGTAAAGGAAAATTCCCAAAAGCAAGAAAAAAAAAATAAAAATTGTACGGGAAGTTTAAATGTCATAAAGTTAACGTCAAATCGTTAATTTTATGTCGTGGGGATTTTTAACAACAAATTTATTCAAAAACTCGTCATATAAAGAAGAAAATATCAGGTCTAACCATGAACTATAAATTTAAGTGTCACGAGTCGGATTTTTAAAAACAGCAGTGAATTGGAAAAATTACATTTAATTTATTTTTTAATTTTCATATTGGTAATAAAAATTTTCATAGTTGTTTTCACCCAATTTTATTTGTTTGTTATAGCCATTAGTATCCTGGATTTTTGACATTAATATGTTAAAGCCATCTCCTACTTTACCGCAATTGGCACCAACTTCATTATCCGGTGAGACTTCTACGAATGCTATAACCAGTTCTGATCAGTTGCTGGCTACGTCCGTACCATCTTCTACTTTACTCCTACCTTTAGATGAAGAGGTGAGCACTTTTCAAGATAAATTACTGGAAATTTAATGTCTTTTATAAATCTTTTTCACGACATGTAAGGTCAGAATTTGCAGCAAAATTATAAGCAAGGAGCTCAGGAGATTTGGTGAATGATAAGAAAATCGGAAATTTTTTGCTCTTGCTAGCATATACTTGTTGTTCCAGATAAATGTCTTTTAGACGTATTCCGTAAATGCCATAAAGTTAACATCAAATCGTTATTTTGATATTATGGGGAATTTTATCAGTAAATTTATTCAAAAAATCCCGACATGAGGAAGAAGATATCAGATCTAATCATCAACTATAAATTTAAGATTCACGAGTCGGATTTTTTAAAACAGTAGTGGATTAGAAAAATTACATTTAGTTTCGTAATAAAAATATATTTCCATCTGGTAGTATCAACATAAATGAATGACAAATTTTGAAATATATTTTAACAAAACACTTTTATCAAAAAACTGTCGTCATCGAAAACAGATAATTTCATAAATTCTAACAAGAATTTTGTTTTATATAAGTTTCATAAACCAGTTTAACACTTAAAAAACATCAATCATAGGAAAATTTTGCGATAAATATCATGATAATCCCTAAATTCTAAATAACTGGCCTTAACGCTTGTGTAAGATCATGCTTAGCCTAAAACTTAATGAAAAGATATTCCGTAAACAGAGTCAAAGAAAACTAACATTAGCTGCATTATATTAAAAATATTTTGCGTTTTCAGACATCAAATATGTGTTGATATCTTCCTGGTAATGCTTCAGAATGATGTTAAACGAAAGGCAATGCCTTATAGTTAACTTTCTGATAAAGGAACTTACAGGTTTGATAAGCATCACTCATAAATTTCGATAAAATTATGATTTTGCGTACCACAACTGACTATTCAGGTAGAATGTTTGTTATGCAAGACATACATATATATGGGTGACGAAGATTTTTTATCGTCACCTCTTGACTGAAAGAGAGAGAAAGAGAGCAGACTGAGACTTTGGGGTATTACGCAATCACGGGATGAGGCAAGGAACTGTCAAATAAATTCATAAATTTGCATATTTGTTTAAAAGTTTCGGTAATCCATCTTTTAAAGTAGTGTTTTATGTGTCTTAGTTTTTTCGGCGATTTAATTTTAAATTTGAAAAACATTTATTCACCAATGCAAAGAGGATAGATGTAGCAAAATTGATAACGTGTATCAATGTGACTATAAAATCAAGAATACCTATCGCAATTTCAAATTTTTATAAACCCATTATACGTACGTAACTGATTATCTAAAGAAAATTTACTGAAACTGTCCTCCCCTATTTTATTTGTCAAAGTTTTCTTTGACTTCGATTTAGCATTTTATATTATTGACCATGTCTAAAATACTTATTCAAAGTTAGGTAACTAAACTAAAGTGATTTTAAACTATCAGCAAATGTGGTGTTACTTTAAATTCCATATTGGGGTTGAGAACTTAGTTAGAAATAATCGAAATAATCCTGTTTCTTTAAAAATGATATAAAGTTTACCAAATTTTTTTTAATTGGAAAACACCACTTTTTAAAAAACTCCAAAACAGCTTAAGATTTTTTTCAGAAACTTTCCTAGTTCTAATGGTGTCTAAGGAAACCCAAATGTTTCAAATAGGTTTGATGATAACTTAAAGCATGAAAAAAATAACCTTGAATGAAAAATGATAAATGATATAGTTTTTTTATTATTGAAAAATACCACTTTATAAAAAACTCCAAAACAGCTTAAAATTTTTATCAGAAACTTTCCTAGTTCTAATGGTGTCTAAGGAAACCCAAATGTTTCAAATAGGTTTGATGATAACTTAGGGAAATTTGGATTGCTCCAAAAATTTCATTTAATAAACATTTTTTTTACTTATCGTTCGTCTCTGGTGCAAATTTAAATATAGAAAAATTTAATGAGGTTCTGACATACTGATTTCTTAATAAAAATTTGCATAGATGTTTTCATCCATTTAAAAAAATTTGTTATAGCCCTTAGGATCCTGGATTTGTGACCTTATTACGTTAAAGCCATCTCCTACTTTACCGTATTTGGTACCAATTTCATTATCCGGTGCGACTTCGACGAATCCCAGCTGACTTTTAAAATCTTTGAGTAGCTTTTAATTTCATGATCAACAATTTTTTTTGAGTCTAGCACAAACCGCCTTTAGATAAGCATTCTTTACAATTGATGTGGAACTCACCACTCTTTTTAGTTGTATCGGATTGGAAACTTGAATCATAAACATGAAGCGAACATAGAACCTTTGCGAGAAATTCAGGATCGTACTTGGTTGTCTAATGAGCGTTGCTTTGGAACAAATAGAAAAGAGGCAACGCCTAACAAAACACTGCATAAACGAAACACTATCAGCTTAGCAGGTTTTAAATCGACCGAGGAATATTTCTACATCCTTAAATCATAATAACATCACAGTGCTTTTCAGTGATATATATAGATATATACACACAAATATAT
>JAUZNK010002603.1:0-11367 GCA_035046665.1 Euphysa ruthae | reverse complement strand
GCCCATATTGGTACTGAGCAGTATAGGGCCATAAATTGGCTGCCTGTTAATATGAGGGTTAATCAGGCTATTGCTGCGCACGCATTTAAGTTCTGCAGTAGACCAAACTTAAACTACATGTTTGAAATTTTTAAAATTTCTGAAAATAAAAAAATCCCGTTACGAAACAGCCATTTAAAGCTAGATACACCCTTCAGAAGATCTAATATGGGAAAACCTTGTCTGTTATCAAAAGGTCCCATTATATGGACCAGGCTTTCTAATGAAATAAAATCAATCACAAACTATAACTTATTAAAACATAAGATCAAGGAGACATTTCTTACCTCTTTAGATATAGTTCGTAGACCTAATAAATATAGGTAATAAATTTTTTTTTTTGTTTTTTTTTTAACTATTTTTTTGGCTTAATCTGTTTTTGTGTGTGATGTATAACGGAACCACAATGAAAATATTTTTGTGACAAACAATTTTTGCCACCATTTGTTTTTATCTTCTGTTGTCTTGTAATTTTCATAGCTAATGTATATTTGTTTGTGGCAGAATAAATACTTTCTTTGCCTAGACACTTGAAAATTAGCCAATGAAAATTTAGGTCCCAGATCATAACAAACTTTTTGCAGCTTAACTGGCTCATATGATCATAAAAAATAACTTATATGATAGATACTTCATCGATAAAGTTGAAATGCGTACTGTGCAACAAGAGAAGTATCGATTAGAACTACTTGATGCAAAGCTTATGCTTGGAATTAAAAGAGATACATTACAATAACAATGCCATGTTTGTTTCTTTGATCATCCATCGCAACGATTACACAGCCGTCTTTCTATTAATCTTGAAAATCAAGTCAAAAAAGTCTTTCATATTTTATTTTACAAAGTTGACAATAATTTTGCTAACGATCGTACCGTTTAAAGTAAAAGAAATATTCATAAGAAAAGAATCACTTTTACAGGATGAAAAATAGATGGAACAATTAATAAACAAGTTGAAAGTTATGTTTTCTTGTTACTAGCCATAGTCATATAGAAACAAACTAGCCTGGCGACTCGGGCCGTATGTCTGGCGACTCGGGCCGTATGTTTTTAATTCTATTGTTTAGAGAAGTTAAGTTACAGAATTGCAACGGCCCGAGTGAACAGGCTCAGAAAAATGACGAAGAGCGGTTTGTATCACACTGGTGAAGAGTTAGATGCCATTTTAAACGCTATAAACGATGATTTTTTTAATGTTGATGTTGAAGAAAATTAATAGGTTGATAATTTTGTGTCAGAGATCGGTGAAAATAAAAGTACAGTTGTATTTCACAGGGACAAATGCAAGAACACTTATAAAACGAAAGGAGGATTAAATCGTCATACCAGTTCAAAACACTCACCCCAGAACGAAAAGACTCGACTCGATGGTATTATGACAGCATTCAAGCTCCTAACGAAGTATTGAGAAAGTAGAAAAAAACTTTCGAAGAACTTATTAAAAGTTACCAACAAAAGGTTACTATAGAAGATGCATCAAATGGGTTTGTCATATTCTATTTCAAATGCGATGGAGAAAAATTTTATCCAGATTTTTACAAATGTGATTCAAATGAAGAAAATTCATTTCCTAAACTTAGTCGTCGCAGTTCAGTTATTCTTGGGTTCCAAATTTCAAATTATATTTTGGCATATCTGACTAAATGAAATATTAATCCAGAATAAAACAACTTTAATTTCAAGATTGATTCCCTACTCTCAACAAAAAAATAAAATATTTTTTTATACTCGAGTGGGTTTTTAACGCATTGTGCAGAAGAATCCGACGCTAAAACATCACCAAAGTATTATAACCATTCAGAGTATCAATATACTACAAGCAGGGAATAATGAAGTAGGTGAGACCAATTAGAAGCAAAAAATAGAGGAGGCTTGTGAAAAATGAAATCTTTTCGACTCTTGGAAGGAAGTTACGTTCATACATAGAGTCAACTGCAACTAAAAAAATTGACAGCAAAATTATGACTGCAAACCTTGTTAAAGATTGTAACATTGTTTCAAATTATGCAAATATTTGTGACTCATCTACAAATAAAGTCATTAAAGAAACATAATAAACCTTTTAGATTGTTATGCTAATCTTCGTGTGCGAATTTTTTTATATGTCAAGGATCGACCTGAGATCTTTGAACTTCAGACGAAACTCAAAGAACTCAACTCTTTAAGATCAGAAATCAAAAATGCTACAAAGTCTTTAGAATAAGGTCACTGGAATAATATTTCGAAAAACAACTATTTTTATAGCTACACATTTCTTAAAAGTATTGATTGATTTTTTAACATCGCATTTGTCGAATGTTAAAGTGTTTTCTTTTCTATTTTTTTTTTAACAGTTTGTGATCAATAATCAGTAATGACCCCATTTTGAATATTTCACGTTAATGAGACTGAAACTCGTTCTCTTTGCAAAGCTTAACTGTAATTTGATAAAGGATGAAGAATTAGGGACTATATATTATCAGACTATTTATTACGAAGATTTATTTTTTCTTTTTGAAAAATTTCATGTTTTTTTGACAATTCAAAACACCCTTTCTTATATGGATCCCTTGACAACAATTTAAGAAAATCCATAAAAGCTACTAACAATATTAATACATTCAAATATAATATGAAGAAACATTACCTTGAAAAAAAAATACGATTCTGGTTTAATTAGATAGAAATTAAAATTGGCATATTATATTATTTATATTAAATAAGTATATTTGAACAGACCGCCCCCTACCAATCGAGGGACCACCATGAAAATAAGCCTTTGGCTTTTCTTGTGCTTATCCCTGCTATCAATAAAGGCCCAACTGTTTACAATATTGTATTATATTTAAACTTTAAACATGGGTTTAACAAGGTTTTGGTGTTTCGAATTGTGTTGTTTTGATACCCGAACATTTTCATATATCTTCATTGATCTTTGTCGACCGAAGTATTTGTTTTCAAGCGGATCTTGGCAAAATCTCTCAGTTAATACGCATATGACATTATTTTGTAAAAAGTACCGGATAAGCTCAACCGATGAGTGCACTGACATCTTTAAACCTTCGTACGTTTGCCATGAAATGAACATGCTTGCTTTGTTTGCAGAGGTGTTCAGACCATCGGATTTGGTTTCAGTTGACCTAGATCAATTTTCAAAGTATAGTAAAAACGTTTTCAGACGACAATCGAATCTAGGATCATCAGGTGAAGTAAATGGCTCCAAGAATGGTTTTCGTTTGTCTCTTTCTTTAGTGGTGTTACGATAATTAAGGAAGTCAAAAAATTTTTCTATCATCTCACAATATTTGGCTGTTCCATATTCCTTTGGTGGTCTGAATGTTTTTAGTTCAACACTGACCGATTCGCTTTGTGTTTGAGCTGCAAGTCTAATTCATAACAGAATAAGGTGACAATTTATGTGAATACTGGTGATTTTTGGAAAAAAATGTAGACTGTCAAGATCGTCAGTAAACAATTTTGAGATATGCCTCCAAACGAGGTAGTCACCATTATTCCACATTAACTGTGTACTTTTGTCACTATTTCCAAAGTTTGCTAGACATTTACGAGCAGTTTTTATTAAGTATGGTGGATCTGAAGTTAAGTAGTTGTTATGTTTCTCACTTTCAGCTAAAAAATTTTGTGCGCTATGTAACATCTACATTAACATTTGAATCCTCGACTCTGGTCATTTGTAAGTACATTCGATAAATTTTCCGATTTGAAGAGGCAGCATCACATGTGACACCAATAGCTTTCAAGTTATACTGATCTTCAAGAATACCATTTGCTTTACAGGACAAAGGAAAAAGTTGAACAGAGGTTACATTTTATTTAGCAAAGTTACACATAGAGATTTTTAATGGACTAACAATGCTTTTCACAAGAAATACAAGGACTTGAGAAGCAACTTCATTTTGGCTTTTTACTGGAGCAAAGTTCTCTTCATTGTCGCCCAAGTTAGTATATCCAACAAGGTCGCCAGAGTGTTTGGTCTAAACAAGACCACCCTGGATTTTCATTTCATCGAAAGTATTTTGAAAAATCTTCACTGCATCGTAAGCTGCTGGTAATTTAATAGCAAAATTTAAGACAATTTTAGCAGTTATTTCATGACATTTTTTTTCGTTTATGTTCATTATTGGGTACTAGTATGTTCACGCTATCAAAGAGTTAAAACAATGCGCTATTGTTAGTTGCCAGACTAGTTTGTTTTCATGTGCTAAAGTTATACATTGTCAAGTAAACACTTTTACATTTTATTACACAACCAGTCATTCGTCAGAGAAAATATAATCGGAAGCATTTTTTTCAGAGAATTATTTAATGAAAATCTAACAAAATGAATTTTATATAAGTACAGTTTTCAAAACAATTCCAAAATTGACAAAAAAAAATTAACAATGAAATCGTTGTTAAATCGAGAATAAACACAGCATTCAAAAGTCAAAAAAAGAATAAATCAAAACGGCGCTGAGCTTACCAATTCTTTGCAGTAGAGTACGAATACCAGTATTTGGAAATTGAAGAAATACTTGTAGGACATCTTGAGGTTTGATAGGTTCAGGACACGGGATTTTAACTTGGGTGTTCCAACAACCAAGTTATTAGTGTTTAGTGTCAAGCAATGAAAAATTGTTGATCTAGACAAAATTTGGATAAAGATGGTTTGATTTTGGTACCGTTAGAAATTTTAAGTTTTTTAAGCTGGTGAAAATTCTCCGAAATCGGATTTGTGAAAAAAAAAATTACATGATTTTTTGTAAAAGGCTTCAAGTCTCGAAAAATTAAAAATATAGGGCAGGTATTGTTGCAAGGATATTTGGTTGTTGCACTGCAATTACATCGGATTGCATCAAGAATTTTTCTGGTGCCGGTGGCTGAAATTGAATGTAACGACAGAAAGTTATAATATAATATATCCTACTGATATTATATAAAGAATCTTTGGAACATATTAAGTATAAATTAACACCATTCATTGACGCAAAGCCTTCTTCAGTAAAACATACCCACACCCTTGTAACATACCAACACACTAAGGTAAAAACGTAATCAATTATAATATTTCAATAAATATATTAATTATCCGTAATATGTCATTCCAATGCATTTTTTCAGTAAATGTATTCGAAAAATTGCATTAGCGTGGTACATTAGGTCGTAATCTTATTTTAAGATTTCATTTTATTAGCATATCAGATTTTTATTAGCGTACAGTTTATTAAAAATCAACGTGTTAAATAATTTTACTTTGTCTCTCATAATGGTCACCAAGACTTGGCTTCGTTTTTCCAACCCATTCAGTCCATCTACTTTGACATCCATAATAGTAGTAGCAATGATATGCCTATCTGGCTTTTAAAAACTCTGTCCTATACACACGGGTTTCTGTTTTGTGATTGTATAAATACATCCACAAATAATCGCATTTTCCCAGATGAATTAAAATTGGCTAATTTCGTTCCTGTTCATAAAAAAGAAGATAATACAAAAATAGGAAATTACCTTGCCTACTGTCTCTAAAGTTTTTGAAAAGATTCTCTTTGGGCAAATAACTGTTTTCTTTGAAGAAAAGTTCTCTCCCCCCTTCTTTGTGCTTTTCGTAAACGTATTTCTACCCAATACTCTATATATGTATATAATATACTATATATGTACAACTCTTATTGATTTTTCAAAAGCATATGACTGCATTTCTCACAACCTTCTTTTGGTTAACCTTCCTGCGTACGGCTTGTCTTATAATAGTGTTAAACATTCACCTGCATATAAAGATTATTTGTGATGTTACAAATAACAAAGTGAGTCAACTTTTTAGATTGAGAAACTGTATGAACATTTGAGAGCTGCTGTAAAGGCATACATCCTACCATCTTTTCAATATTGTCCTCTAATATAGCTGTTCTGTGGTAAAAAAGATATTGCTTTCAATACTCGAGTTCAAAAAAGAGCTTGGCGAGTTACACATAAAAATTTCTCTTTTTCTTTACAGGAATTAATTTCACAGGAAAAAACGAGAAGCATCCATGCAAGACAACTTCAGATGTTTAATGACTAAGGTATTTAAATCTCTGCGACATGAAAACATGGAATCTGTTTAAGCTCAAAAAGTAGGGTATGTCTTGAGACGTAGAGACCAAATTGTTTTACCACCTGCCAGCACTAAAAAATATGGTACAAACTCTTTGGTTTTTAGCTAGTATTTCTTGGAACACACTTCCGAATATATACAAAGAACCGGAAACAACTGCCTCCTTTAAGTCTTGTATCAAAAAAGAGAAAGTTTTTGTTATATTTTTATCTGCAGTTAGTTATATCACTTATAATTAAATGATAATTAAATATAATTAATAATTAAATATAATTAATTTAATGTACATATCAACATATGTACATTAAATTATAAGTGATATATGATATTAAATTTTCAAAAGTATATTGTGACATATTATATATCATTGTTTTAATAAAACAAAAAAAAATTGATTTGGACTATATTGGTTTATAAATTTGTATGATTGTAATACTACGTTTGAACCAATAAATCACTCTTAGAGTTCCTCGAGGCTCCATTCTTGGACCTCTTTTTTTAATATTTTTGTCAACGATATGTTTTTTTTTTTGTACTTGAAACTGACATTTCTAACTTTGCTGATGATAACAACTTTGTACGCATGTGATAACTGTTTTAATAACGCTCGAAACCGTCTATATAATGATATTGGTAAACTCCAAATCTGGTTCTATGATTGTTAACACAACAAAGTTCCAAATTATGTTTTTAGGGGTTAAAGTATCGTATAATATTTTATTTAATACTTTTAGTGATGAAATTTTAGCAAAGAAACAAGTATTATTATTAGGAGCCACGATAGACTATAAATTAAAATTTTCGGATCATATACGTAATGTTTGTATTTCAGCCAATAGTAAGTTATCTTGCTTGATTAGAATGAGCATGAAAATGAATACTAATCAAACGAGAAGCCTTTCTAAATGATTATATTCGTGTCAAATTTTTATATTGACCTTTAATATGGATGTTTTGTATGAAAACTGACTACCAGCTGATTCACCGAGTTCATAAACGTGCACTTAGAGTAATCCATCAGATTTATAATTTACCTTTTAAAGAATTGCTACGCTTGGTAAATACAGTTCGTATTCATGAAAAACTTCTTCAATTCTTAATGATTGAAACATCTAAATCGGTTATCAGACTTAATCCAGAAATAATGTGGGAACACTTTTGTATAAAAAATATGCCTTCTCTGAGGATTCATAAGATTTTAGTACTGCCCTCAGCTAAATCTACTACATACGGCACGAATGCACTTCTTTTTAATCCAATTTTTTTTAAAGCTTGTTTTCTCTGGATCGCCCTTCCGACCTACATAAAAAATGCTCTTACTATTTGTTGTTTTAAAAAATTAGTTAAGAAACAGGAGTTTTCTAAATGTATTGCTTTATTTGTAAATAGTTTTTCGAGTATGAATATATTATATTATAACAAAACAAGAAAAAATTTTTTTGAATGGTTTATATTAGCATTTAAATATTGTAGAATATATTTTTCTGGCTATGTAATTTGACCAACGTTAAATAAAGTAAATTGATTGATTAATTCAATCCACTGCAATACCTGTAAATCAACTATGAAAGAAGGATATTTGATAGCACCTGTTGGTGGTAGTCTCTTAGGTTGTATGCCTTTTTTAGATGTTGCAACCATCTAACTTCTTGTATACTAAATGTAGCAAATGTGGTGTTGCAGAAAATAACAGTAATGTTGAATCCCAAAAATTTTTCTTATTTCCATTTGTGTTAAACTAACACTTCACCCCCACCCACCCCCAATTTTCTCTACTGGACGAGCATTAAACTGGCATTAATTAGGCAGGTATATAGCCCCAAAAAACTTCTAAGTGAAAACAAATTTTTTTTAAACTTAAGAAAAAGATTGTAATATTTTCGAGAAATGAATAAAAAAAGGATTTTATTTACCCGAATTAAAAATTTTATAATCGAAAATCAAACACAATCAATCAAAAAAGGTTCAAACATAACACATTTTTTCCTGGGATGGATATATAAATAATGAACTATTGATATGTTTTGTCTATGTAGCTCTAGTTTACTTCTACATCCTAACTTGGTATTACACTATGGATCATGTGACTCTTGAACAATTCTTAAAAGAAATCGTATAGACTTTAACAGTTCGGCTATTTTTCAAGATCCTCGCTTCTATGGATTTTCAAAAATCGTACTAATAATGTGTTGATACCTTTGTTCCCAACAGTAATAAGTGGCTCTTTACCTTTCATCCGTTTGCAAATCACGCATAAGTCTATATCATCATTTTTTGTCAACATTATTGTTGATCTGTATTTGTTGGAAAACATTTAAGGCCCACGCAAATGCATCCAAAATTTTTCATTCAACATTTCATACCCATGTTGGATGAAAATTAAATGCTGGATGAAACCGACTTTCTCATTTGCGCAATTTCATCCAACATTTTAAAGTTCGAAATCTCATTAGTTCAAAATGGCCGATATTTCTATAGCCACGCTTTTAGTATTAAATGAATTAGTGGATTCAGATGGCGATAAGCCTCACAGAGGGAAAGCAAGAAAACGGATAAAAAAGAGAAGCGAGAATGGATATTTTAATAACATTATAAAAGAGTTAAGAATTGAAGATCGGGCTGGATTTAATGAAACGTTCCGATTGGAAGTTTGAAATTTTGAATATTTTTTAGCACAAATCTTGGATCTAATATATCCAAAGACTTGGTGGGCAAATCCAATTAAATGTGATGAGCGACTTGCACTAACTTTACGTTAATTGGTGACAGGCCAAACATTCCAATCTTGGAGTTTTCAATACAGAATCGCGTTGATATTATTAAAGGTTACTGTAAAGCTATTGACAAAAGAATTAAAAAGGTCCTCCAATAAAAGATGAATTGTTAAATATTGAAAAAAAAAAAATTGAAAAAAAATCTAATTTTCCACACGCTTTGGAAGCCACATAGACAGAAAATTTATAAGAATTCAGAAGCCAAAGAATGCTGGTTCTTTTTATTTCAATTACAAACACACTCATTCAAAATTTTTAATAGCCATTGCAGGCCCAGGTTATGACTGTTTATAGGCTGATATAGGATACAAAGAAAGGGTTAATGACTCTGGTATTTGGAATAAATTTTCTTTACTACAAGGAATACAAGGTGGATCAGTCTTCCCAATGATGAATTTTTGTGTAACGGTGAAATGACCCCCTATGTTTTTCTTGGGGGATGCTGCTTTCGCACTGAAAAGTTTAATAAAGAAATCTTTTCCCCAGTAAGGTTTGACCATGGAAAGACAATTATAGGCATAGTAGGGCGCGAAGAATATCGGAAAACTTTTTTGAAATTATAGCTAATAGATGGAGAATTTTTTTTTCAACTATTAATCCGAAATTTGTTGAGGTTGTGATTCTTTCAGCACTTGTACTACATAACATATTGATAAAAAGCCCTAGTTCAGCAAAAGTATATCGTCCAGCATCTTTCGCTGATTTTGTGTTGTAAAATGGGGAAGTGTTAAAAGGAAAATGGTGCATTAATGTTGTTACTGATTCATTTTATTGACTACAAGTTACACGAATAGGTCATAACGCAAAAATGTGCGCAAAACCAGCCAGAGGAATGTTCTTGAACTATTTTGTAAATGACGGAGCAGTAGAATGGCAATGGAAATATTGTTAGAGTATTAGACATTTATTGTATATTTCTAAAAAGAAAATACAAAAACTATTTGTTTAACATATCTCTGAAAGATTGTACCTGAACAAAGCTTTGTTTCTCTGTTTGCATAACAACGTAATTAAATCCAGGGTTTCGTTTGTGGTTCAGCTCTCCATTTTTTTTTCAAACAGTGTGTCAGATGCACATTTTTGAAACAGTATGTCAAATGTACGCTTTTCAAACAGTATGTCAGATGCACGTTTTTCAGCTAAAAGTGTGAAAGAAGTTTCATGTTTATCTAATCGGATTAACTTTTCGTCGACATAAATAGAAAAGGCAGACATTTCAGAACATGCAGTTTCATTTTTTGGAACAAGTGATTTCGCACTTGCAATTGATGTAATAGCTTCTGTACATTTGGACAACAAGTCAAATTTCTTTTCGGCAAGTGTCTTCCTTTTGGTGACTGGTGTGGAAACTCCTACGTTTTTTTCGGTTTCGTCTTCTTCCTGTGAATTAATTCTCTTCAGGGTGTCCCTTGTTTTTGAACCTCTAATAATTGAATCCAAGAAAGCTAAATCTTTTTAATGTATTCAAATGCTGTAATATAACTCGTCAGTGCTCTGACCACTTTTCGTATCTTTTACTTTACTCATCTGTCGTCCAAGTTGCGCCCTTAAACTATTTATTTTAGTTTTTACCGAGGGAATATCCTTGCTTAATGAAGTTGCAATATTCGTGTATACTAATTCTTTTATGTCCCGCTTTTTGTAATCTGGGTGATAAACATCCCACAGTTATTTTTAACCATCTCAATAAGCAAAGAAATGCCATCTTCAGTCCAATTTTTCCCGCATTTGGTTCTTTTTCCTTCTTACTTTTACCTTTCGTCTTCTTTTCTGTCAAATGCTTTTAACAAGTCCTCACCTATATCATTTTCGCTATCACTTTCCATTTTTGTTTCTTCTCCTTAACAATAATCTTGTATATACTTTATTTTTTAAACACCTTTAAAATCGAATTTCAATAAATACACTCGAAAATCACTCCACCGCATTTTTTTTTCACTCAACGCAGGGTTATGTTGGATTAAATTCTACTGAAATGCATCCAACTTCAAAATTTTGTTGGATCAACCGAAAAAGGTTGGATGAAATGTTTGCTCGCGAATAAACTTCACCCAACTTCGTCTAACATGATTTTTTCCTTCTTTTTGTTTTCTTTACTAACTTTGTAATCTCTGAAATGAATCAAACATTTCATCCGACATTGAAAATTTACCGTGTTACCATGAAATGTTGGATGCATTTGCGTCGGCCTTTAGCATAGAAGTTAAAAAATCATAGGAAACATAACCTAGGAAATTAAAATCTATAGATATAGGTGTAAGTATAAATTTGCATTAGGAATTTATTTAACTAATTTAAAGATAGAAACGTAAAAGATACAAGATGAAATATCGTTAGTCTATATAAAATGCAATTTTGACAAGTATTGTAATTTTTGCCCCCTGAAATCAATTTTAGCCTCTATATGCAAATTTAATAAGATAATTAAGGGCTATGCAAACAATGATACCGAATTTGTTTCAAATTACTTCATATATATAT
>JAUZNK010002602.1:0-11368 GCA_035046665.1 Euphysa ruthae | reverse complement strand
ACAAGGTACCATAAACAACCAAAGTAAAAAACAGTCAAGGTATTAAAACAATACAATAATTACAAAAATTACAGACTATGCAAAAGTACAACAAAAATGAATTAGTTGCAACTGCCGGACTATCACAAAAAATCGAAAATCAGGTTTCCTTTGAAGATAAACACATTTATAAATATTTAATAATCAATAAACTAAAAGAGCTTTGTAGAAAAGTTTAATTGATCGGTGGTAACTAGTATCGTCCATAAGACTAATGGGTAAGTTATTCCATGTTGAAATATGTTATAGAGTTGGTACCTTATGTAACAATTCCTTTAAAAGGTATTGTAAGCTTATTACGTGCAAAAGATTTTAGTTTTTATCAACACTCGTTTTGTGTAGAGTAATCGCCAAAAACTCTCAAAAATCTCGTTGGCCCCAGACAAAAAGACTATTCGAATAGGACAATAGACCATTTAGACGCAGAGTAGTTGACAAATAATATAGAATATTACTCTTAGTCCTGTTTGGTAAAAAGTGACTGATTTTCAGTAATTTATTTTGAAATTCTTCCCAGCGCCTAATTTCAAGAGTGTCCCCAAATCTGGCAACCATATCTTAAGTGAGAGCCAATAAATACCATGGTGGATACTTAAAAGTGTTTCAAAATTGAGATGTTGTCAAATTTTGGCTATCATGCCATTGACCTGCTTAATTTTAGGAAACGATCTTGAATATGTGGTATAAAACATAAACACCCGTCAATTTTAATACCGAGATTCTTTTGTGATTTGACTTATAATATTTTTTGTTCACTTATTCTGAAATTAAGATGTTTGGTCATGTTTGTTCTTTTTGGATTTAAAAATATTGCGTTCGGTTTTTTTTTATTGTTTGATCGAAGCAATTGAATAAGATTAGAAAAACCTTGATTAATAAATTTTTGAGGAGTTTTTTAACGAATTACTTACTAAGAGGAGGTTAGTGTCATCAGCAAAATGGTACACAGTGGAATTGAGAATGCATTCATTAAGATCATCGACGCAGATTAGAAAAAGCAGTGGTCCCAGAATAGAGCATTATGGAAGGAACACCAAAATCTATTAATTTAATTGTAAAAATTTTTTATTAGTTGACACGAACTTAGACATGTTTAATAAGTAACATTTAAGCCAATTGAGGACATTACCTTTGATTCCATGATAGTTTAATTCAGTAAGAAAAGTAATATGGTTGACAGTATCGAAAGCTTTCTGACCACACAGGCGAAAAATTTTTCATCAAGAGCTTTTATTATTGCTTGAGTAATGTTAACAAGAGTGTTTGTAGTAGAGTGTTTGTTTCTAAAACCAAATTGATACTTGTGTAAGCGTTTAAATTTATCTAGAAAGCTGTAGAGCCTAGTGTACATGAGATTTTAAAATAATTTACTTATGTTTGATAATAAAGATATAAGACGATATATAGATCCTTTTTTGTAAACTGGAATGACTTCGGCTATTCTAGAGACATCAAGGAAGATGCTGTGTTTGAAAGAATTATTTATAAATAGTCATAGGTTTTGAGATTAAATCTTGTGCTAATCTTCCAAAAATGATATTGTTAGAATATTTGTCTAGTTTTCATAGATTTATTGTAGTTAGACTCATCTTCATTCAGTGCAGGCTGTATAAATATTGATTTGTTTTTCTGATTTATGAGAAAATCAGTGTATCTTTTCCTAGTGGGTTTTATTTTCTTTTTCTTTCATTTTCTTTTTCTTCTTTTTTTTTATTTTTCTTTTCTCTTCAGCTATATTGGCAAAAAATTCGTTGAAAGAGTTCGCAATTTCGATCAGTCTATGTTTGTTTATGTGCAGAGTGCTTGGTTTAATTTTATTGTTGGCCTTGATGCTAATTATTTCTTTGATACTTTTTCAGGTATTCTTAAGATCATATTATTATATCATTTGTCTGGATCAAATATCATCAAAGAAATTAATTTTGCTGCAAACATTCATGTTTATTCTAGACAAAATTTACTTTTATCTAACAAAAGTACAGAACGCTAAATATTTTTAAAAACAAACTCAATTCCCTAGTCTAGCCATTTAAACATGTTATTTGGTTTGTTATAAGAACGCAGCTGAAGATATAGTCTCCTGGTAATTGTTCTTTGCAAAACAGTTTTTAATTAGAAAACAATTTTGAATAATAATGCAATTGCACAAGCGTTCGACTTCTTGTGTTTTAGAGCGTAAAATATTTTGTTATGCGAGCTTATAACTGTTTATATACAAAGTTGACCTTAAATGAAAATCCTTAACAAGTAGTTTAGCTTATAAAACTACAACTACCAATGAGACAAACAAAGAATAAATTAAACACAAGTTTAGCTGAAATAGCTTTTAAAGAAATGTAATCAGAAATTCTTTCCCAGAGCAAAAAATACAAACAAGATGCAAAACTGTTAATACAAAAATAACACCTGTAAATAAATAACAATTAGTTTTAGATCTGGAGAAATAACCGACTTCTAAAAACCAAGCACTATTCAGAGAAAAGACACACAAAGACAGAAAAAAATAAACATTTTCAGTACACTGATGAAGACAGGCGTGTTTTCTTGCCACCACTTCGTATCATTGAAAAGAAACACTTATTTGTCCTTAGATTGTCGCTCATGACAAGAAATACTAACCCGGACGATTGGTGTACACTATTAATGATAGTCATAACTTGCTCTATAACAAACGTAGCCTTGAGAAATAAAAGGGGAGAGAAGGTTGTGACAAATGCAGGTGCACCCATCAACAGTACAATGAAAATAGCAAAAACTGTAGTGACCAATTTTTCTGGGTTTTCTACGAAAATCCGACAATAGCAGGTTTTATGTATATTTCATCAATATTTTCCAGTATTTATTAAAACCTTGCAATTTACTAA
This sequence comes from Euphysa ruthae, assembly GCA_035046665.1. Taxonomy (NCBI): domain Eukaryota; kingdom Metazoa; phylum Cnidaria; class Hydrozoa; order Anthoathecata; family Corymorphidae; genus Euphysa; species Euphysa ruthae. Next base: position 8,465 of record JAUZNK010002602.1, on the reverse strand, counting down.
AAACTAACACGCGTTTTCACTTCCCAGATTTCCCAGTTTGCCGAAATATTAATACAGAGTGGCACCACTTGGGAAGGCAACCAGTGTTTGAAGTTATCCATAACAATTTTTTTTCCGAAAAAACAAGTTCAATGCGTCATAGATTGTTTGGGTACAATGCCTACGACCGGTAGCTTTGGAACATTGAAGGGATGGCTGTCTCGATATAAACTTGAACTGCCAGGCTTAAATATCAAACACGTTGATCTCTTCCGATATTTGTGTGATATCTGAAGAAAATTTTTCGAGCAAACTTGCTGTCGGAACTTCAAAACCCTTAAGCTTTTCCAATATTTAATTTCGGATTAAAACTGTAGCTGAGCCGTAAAAGAATCTGATGTGAACTTGTACAAGTTTTTTTGAATGCAGAGACCTTAATTTCCTTCGTTATACAAATATAACACAATACCTCTGATGGAAACTCGTCCAACTTGAGCATATATCACTGTCAACAGATATCCTTTTGACGTCTCGATCAATTATTGTGGTTTCCTGACGCCAAAATGATGTCACTGTTTGATATTTAGAGGGTGGAGCGTTTGTCTTCTGGTTATTGCCTGGTGCTGTAACTTTTGTATAACCATTCGGCCAACGAAGTTCACAAAAGACGACAAGCCCATTTGTAGGTTTCCTCAATATGCTTTGTAAACCGAAATACACAACTTCCTTTCATTTTTATTTCGGGGAAAAAATTCTCCACGGACTGTCCCCACTATGATAACTGTCTCCTTAGATCGAAAATTTGATTTTACAGTTTGTTCATAGATATAAATATAAAAATAAGTACTTTTACATCAGTTATTTATTTTTCTTGTTGTTCACAATGGTCTAATTATATCTGCTATGCCGCTTGAGAGTAAATTTTGATGCGCATTGCACTTGGTAGCATTCGGGGATCCATTTCTGCGAACTAGTCAGACATGTTATTATTATATTTTCCTTTTTAACCAATAAATATGCATTTATAATTTCGTTTAAATGTTAGAAAAATTATTTGTTAATATAAATATTAAGATAATCATTGGATAAAAAACTGGTTAACAGGAGGGAGTCACTCATAGAGCAAGAGGGAGTGATTCCGGTTTTTTTTTTTCTTTTTTTCAAGACATCGGAAAAAGCCATATTAATTTTGAAGACATAATGCAACAAACTTTGATTAATAGATTATTGAGTACAAACAACTTTAAAAACTAGTCTTTTAAATTGGGTTCGGTTTAAATCAAATTGATTCATATTGACAAAAATTGCCATATTTCATAGAAAATAATCTTTAGATTTCCATCAGTGACTTGTTCCGTTCAGCAAATATTGAACAGGCACGTCGCTTAGACCCCATGTTGTTTAGCAGTCTGAGTCATTAAGTCTCACGCCAACGAATGGTGATTTTACATTTAGTGTGTACCACAGGGCCTGTTACGAAATACAAATTCATGTCGGATGGAAAATCGATACTTTGACCGTTAATCAAAAATTATCAAAGACAAACTAGTTAGATTTGATAGTTTCTATATTTGAGGGACGTTGCAAAGAATGGTTTTTAATCATTTCGTTGTTCGAAAATTGGAAAAAATGGTATAGCTCAAATACGGAGTATGCCGGATGGAGTAGATAAAAATTTCAAAAATTGAAAATTTATTTGAGAAACGAATTTTATCGAAATTAACCAGTCCATGCTGATAAAGTCCATATTTTCTGAAGCTTACATATATACTATATCGTTAAAATATAAATTGTATTTCTAAAATTGAACAAAAAATACTATAAGAATTTGAGAACATCATGTCGGACGTAAAAAATGTCAAAAATTTTCAACCGTAGAAATAATCCATACAAATAACCTGAGAGCAGCACTACTGATTTACTCGTGCGATATAAACCTATCAGACATCACCAAGGTCAAGATATTATCAAAACAAAATAATTTTCATTCCGACATAAGAATGCAAAAATTCAGTCGAAAAAGTCATACCAAAAAATTGGAAAAATGGAAAACTATTAAGAAACTTTTCATGGAGCCTGATAAAAAATTGTAGTCTATTCTATATCATTATTATAAAAGCAATCTTTGTGAAACCAAATAATACTACAAATATGGCATTGAAACCACTATTCACCATGCATATATTCTCTGAGGCATCCTTCACAATGGTTACCACCAGTGCCATGCTTCGGATACCTGCATGCCCACTTACCGTAAAAATGAGTAAAGTATGGCTTAGGTTCATTGGCCGTTTTGTAAAGCTCAACATAAGGCACCTTTTGATAATCGAAGAGGCTTTAAACATATGGATTTGAAGTGTCTCCAGAATCTTCGTCGAGCGGTTCATTTCGGCAGGTTCTGGTATAACTTCATCCGCTTGGTTAGTATAGTGATTTTATACCCTCAATCTATTGGTCTGCGTATTCAGCAAACTACTTTGGTGTATCGATCACACATTTCCCTGGCATAATATCTCTATACACACAGTTATATAAAATTCCAATCCCGTCCATAGGCCATTTTCCATGATGATGTTTGTTATAACACCATGTAAAATTCAGGGAGGTGTCAATACCTTCGATAAATTTGAATACGAACCGAGAGCCAAACTAGGCAGCACAATCACGACTCCACAGCATGCCCTTGATCTTTAGAAGGTGATGATGAATTTCTTGCATATGCTCGATTACCTTCAAGAAGCAAGTTGTTACAGCAGCTCTATAATGATCAGGTAGCTCGCTAGTTTTTGTTACTGACTCGCAAATAAGTATTTTCGGTATTACGTAGATAACAGCACACAGTGGAGATGCTGAAGGTCGTGCGGTCAAAGTTCGTACTTTGAATTTTTCTTTGCTGCTTGTTTTTGTAGCTTTCACTGTAATCCACATGTGCAAAGATGTCGTTCTTTCTCAGATTATTTTTGTAACCGTCATAGTCTTTGCACTGCACTCCTTTCACGAAATTGTGACATTTTTGTAACTTTATCATAGTGTCAAGCAAACAAATCGATTCCTTAAAGCCCTTATGAAACTTTAATTTCAGAAATTTGCGGTCTTCGGTTCGCGCCCATTCAAAAAAGAAAACAATTTCAATGTAAGGTTGTATGCATCGGAACAGTTGCTCGCGTTTTACTTTGCCTTAAATAAGATCAACTACTCCAGGTTATCTTTTGACAATGAAGATAAGTGATGTAGTATACCCTGGTTTGAAGGAATTACTTAAGTACAAAGGGCTTTCAGTTCAAGCACAGAATCGACACCCACTACACACAGCAGTGGATCAAAGGGATGAATAAGCTATAAATCGATATTCTAAATAATCTGTAATCAAAATATAGCAAACAATTATGCTTCAGTGCTAAAATGGTGCCTTAACAGATCAGAACAAACGCAGAAGACAATAGCTTTTAAAGATCTATGTAGAATGGTGAGTACTTCTGAAATGTATAAACCATTGCGACCTTTAAAAGCTCTGAATTCTGAATCACAAGTTACCGATATTATTTGTGTGAAGTAAACAGAAATATAGTGGGAGCATTGTTATCGTTTTCAGCTAAAAATAACAAACTTATTTCTTTTAAAAAATCATTAGCGTATCCGCTATCTCCTGTTACACTATATTTATGGAGCAAGAAGAAAAACAGCAAATAGCAAGTTAACTAAAGTGATTTTGAGTTATACATTGCCTGGCGACGTTCTTCCGCCATGTGAAAGAAATGTTTTCGTCATTGATATGATTGCGAGTTCAGTTTTGAAGATTTAGTGTTTGTGAAATGGATGCCATCAGGATATAAAAGAGTTGACATCGTGGCAGATACGTAAAGGTACATAATATTAGTACACTGATTGAAACTAGTATTTTTTTCAGCATAATTTCATAATCTCAGTATGTAATATATCTCTATCTAAAATGTGTTTACTTAAAGATGAAAGGATAACTTAAAGAATATGCAGAGTTTTTGTTTTACGTAAAAGGGGAATAATTGCTTTGAGATCACCGTCTTGGGATACAGATATCTTGGTATTAGCGTTTAGTTTTTTGGGCAAGCACAAATGTCACATATATATTTATAGTGGTTCAGGAAGCAATAGAAAAATGACATGGTTAGGTGGCACCAAAATTGAAATAAAATGGATTGATGATGCCTTTCCAGACGATATGGCTGATATTTTGATGGATTCCAACATTTGATGCCAATATTAGCAACTATGGAATCAAAGATGAGAGTGACGACGAAGCGTCATAACAACGTTTTTGAGAGATGTAATAACAATTTAAACAATTTAAATTGATACGGTTATAATACAGTTATAATTTTGTATAGGCGACCTGGTTTAGACAAGGAAGATATCATGATAACAAATATTATAAAATCGTAAGACGGGTACAGCAGATAGTTGTTAAAAATTAATACTTTCATTATATGAGGACAACTTGGTATAAAACAGAGGGATGTTGAGTCCCTGTATTTTTTAGATTGCAAAGCAACATTACTTTATAATTTTTTATATTATTTTAATTAGACTTGTAAAAAACGCCATTTTCAGTTAAAGTTATACTAATTATCGCGAATTTTAATTAAGTTCCTGCTTTTCCTGGCATTTTGTCGTACCTGGATCAAACCAAAGATGAATTTTAATACTTTTTAAAGTTCTTTTTGTATCTTATTTTTTTATAAATATTTTTTTTTCTTATATTTTCATAGCTTTAAAAAAAAATACAAAAATTTGACATTATTTAGTAAAGCTGTTTATTATCTCCTATTTTAGTTTAATTTCTAAAATCAGCCTTAGAAGCTCGTTTACCATCACTTTATATTAATCCTAATAGTATTCTTAACTAAAAAACGTGTTGGAAATTTGTCCCTTTCGAGGTGGTACATCGCTCCCATATCTGCGTGTCTAGTTGCTTTGTCACAAGAAAATTTTTTTTTACCAAACAACACAAAAATTGTTGGAATTTGTACTTTAAACTGAAATTGAAAAATTAAGTCGGGCGGAATTTTTTTTTAAAATTAATGTACATCGAAAACAATTATTCTTTTAAAGCAAAAACTAATCAAGTTAACTTCACAGGTCCTCAGTGAAATAGGAAAGAATGGTTTCAAAACCCAACAACTTTTTTTGTGTATCGAAATAAAAACTTGGTTTTGGAAGAATAAATTTGACTTTTTTTATAAGTTGGTATAGTTACGCAGCAATAAACAAAGCATAAACGCAACACTGGGTTTTTGTACTTGAATATCAAACAGAGAAAATTTTCCCATTATATGCTAGCAATCAGGGTAAATATTTATTTTGAAAAATGGACATTTTTGTGACATTTTTTACTTTGAATTGCGAAAATAAGATTATGATAGATTGTTTTTTTGAAAGTATTACACGAAGTTTGAAATTTGCTTCTCAGATCAACCTATTTCGTAGCAGGCCCCATATTCGTGTAACATTCGTGGACAGAAGTTGACGTTTTGTCGAAAGGATGCATTTTCAAAACTGCAGCCGTTCAATTAACCCTCCTACCTAAAAATTTCCAATTTTTAAACTCCAAGTCTTTTTGGGCTGCTGTTATTTTATATACATTTTTTAAAATTGTGTCAAAAGATATATATAAGGTGTGAACGTTTAAAGTTTCAGTGAAGACTGCAATTCATAGCGCTTCTTTTACAGAATAATGACCATTAACAAAGTATATAAGTACATTTAAGACAAAAGCAGATATTGAGAAAAAGATATATAAAACGTATGATTATTGAAAGAATTAAAAAAAATTGTAGATGGAATTTATGTTATATGTTAAGAACTTATAAATCGATTAGTATGATGAACCACTTGGAATATTATTCCACCTCATATTTAGATAATATAGAATATTTAAATACCGTAACACTTGTCATTAAATTACATGTTAGATTTTCAATCAAGAGTTCTATCAGTCATCTGCACTTAACACCCTCATTCTCAAAAGCATAAGTCAACTAACCATCCATAGAAAATTCAGTGAAAAAAAAAAGAATTATATAATTTTTGTGAAAAACATATGACTCAAGAAATAAGCTATAACAGTTTTGCTAAAAAATGAATACCACTTCACCCACCCAATTAACCTCTCATGTGAAAATCAGAAAAACAAAAAATGGAAATTTTCAATTTGGTCGAATTAAAGCAACTCACTATTTTTTTAAAATAAAAAGCATTACCTTTTCATTTTGTACAAAATAATAAAAACATAAAAGTGATTTTATAATTAAAATTCATGATTGAATTTCCGTTTAGATTCAGTAAGTCAATGCAACGCCAAATACAACTACAAAGAAGTCTTGCATAAATCGCTCCTATTCTATGAAGCTCAGCGTTCAGGTAAGCTACCAGCAAATAATAGAATTCCATGGAGAAAGGATTCTGCTTTACTGGATGGTTCAAAATGTGGTAGAGATTTGTCAGGAGGATACTACGACGCTGGAGATCTAGTAAAGTTTAATTTTCCTGCTGCTTCAGCATTCACAATGCTTGCATGGGGTATGGTTGAGTTTGGTGAAGGGTACAAAATAGCCGGAGAGTATCAGAACGGACTAGCTGCTATTAAATGGGCAACTGATTATTTTCTGAAATGCCATACAAGTGAGAAAATACGATTGCGTTTATTTTTAATTACATTCAATTTAACAAATTATTTTTGCTATGATGCCAGACTCGAAATTTATTTTGTGAAATCAAATTAAATTAAATATTTTGCTGTTTATAAGAAAAGTTTTAAAACCATCGTGCTATTTTTAAAGTTATAATAACAATTATATGTCTATGTATATAAAAATTATATCAAAAAACCTGTTTATTTAAAATACAGGGACTCAGAGAAGACAAGGATGGTATAACTTATGAATGTTTTCCTAGAGGCCCTAAAAATACAGCTAGTTAATTATGCAGCAATTAAACATAAAAACTAAAGAAAATAAGTACAAAAAAATAAAATAAAATATATGTGGTTCTATGATAATTTGGTATTCTGGTTGTAGCTCTTTTGACTGGGATAGTCTAAAATACTTTAATTTGTCGCTGTTGTTATCAACACTTGTATAGTTTTAAAAACATAACGTTGAAAAACGGCTCCACTTCATCGTTTAAACAAAAGTTTAATACTTTTAAAATACGAAAATAATTTTTGCTTTCACGCTGCCTTGTTGTTTTCAATTTTTTATTATAAAAAACTACAATTATAGATTTTTTCCCTACATCGGTATAAAAGAAACCCTCCTCCACGCATATGAATAAGGCTAATTCTCGAAATGATGTATTTAAAAATTTTATATTGTCTGTCATTCGCGTCATGATTGTTTATTATATTCTAACCAACTCATTAATACCTATTTAAAAAAAAAAACGGGTGCAATTATCTACTAGCTTGGTAGCATTTAAGTAAAACATGGCATGAAACTCTTTTATGTAAAGAATAAAAAATTAACACATGATCAACATAGATAAATGCTATAAGATTTTTATTCTTTAATTTAGGTAGATATGAATTTGTAGGGCAAGTTGGGAACGGAGATTTTGACCACCTCACGTGGCAACGTGCTAAAGACATGACGAATGAAAACAGGTGGTGTTATATGTTAAGTCAAAGAAAACCAGGATCAGATCTTATAGCTGAAGTTTCATCGACCCTTGCAGCAAGTTCTATTATATTCAAAAATTCTGATGCAAAGTACAGCAAAACCCTCCTAACGCATGCCTTACAACTGTATAAGTTTGCAGAGAGGTTCAAGGGTAAATATTCAGATCATATTTCAGATGCTGCTAAGTTCTATAAATCATACAGTGGATATCAGGATGAGTTAACCGTCGCTGCAATATGGTTGTATAAAGCTACTAAAGATATTACTTATCTTCAGAAAGCTGAACGAAGTTGGAAGGATATGTCAAGTAAGTATGCACAAGAAATATCGTGGGATAACAAAGGGCGTGTTGCGAGCATAATGTTGGCAAGTTTAACACAAAAAGCATCTTATGTTAACAATGCTGAGCAATTTTGTAATTGGCTAGTGAATACCGCCCCAAGAACGCCTAAACGGATGGTGTTTTTAAGTAAATGGGGCTCCAATCGACATGCTGCCAATGTGGCATTTGGATGTCTAGTGCTATCAAAACACATGAAACGAGTTGATTATACCTCTTTTGCTCGTGAGCAAATAAATATTCTACTTGGTGACGGAGGTAGAAGCTTTGTTGTTGGATTTGGAAATAATCCGCCTTTAAAACCACATCATTCAGGTAATTATAGTAATCATAATTATGCTTCGTAAAAATTTCACAAACTATTTAACAATTTTGGTCAGTGCCAAATGTTGAAATTGACAAAGTATAAAATACCGGATAAATAACAAAATATACCGGGTATTCAGAAAAATATATTTATAAAAAAAAACATAAATTTTTCTAGCATTACCATA
>JAUZNK010002601.1:0-11370 GCA_035046665.1 Euphysa ruthae | reverse complement strand
ATGATTTAAGAACAGAAACAGCTTTCTTAATGATTTAAGAACAGAAACAGCTTTCTTAATGATTTAAGAACAGAAACAGCTTTCTTAATGATTTAAGAATGGAAACAGCTTTCTTGCTGATTTAAGAACAGAAACAGCTTTCTTAATGATTTAAAAATAGAAACAGCTTTCTTGATGATTTAAAAATAGAAACAGCTTTCTTAATGATTTAAGAACAGAAACAGCTTTCTTAAAGATTTAAGAACAGAAACAGCTTTCTTAATTAATATTTTATTGTTATTTTGGGGTAAACATGGTAGGCACAACAGACCTATAAAATGCCGTAAAAATGTTTACCTTATCTGATAAGCTGACAAGATCTTCTTTAATTCCATTTTTTCTATTCATCAGACTGAAATATATAAAATAACGACAACTATGAAGATAAGACATCTTATGAACAGTTTAATAGAGAAAACACAAATAGAAATGTTTTTAGTCACCAAACAAAAATAAGGCTGAATTGTTTGTTTATTTGCCCTTTAAATGTAATTAAATAAAATCTGAAAGATATTTTTAAAAATATTTTACTGAATATGTAAAATCAAAAAATTGTAATAGAATAGATCAAGAAATTTTATCAACAAGATTTTTTTTTATAATAGCCAATACGTCTCAATTACCAAATATTATTTTTTAATATCATCAACATTTTACCACTTTAATAGAGTTGAAAGAAACAAAAATATTATTTTTGATGGAAAATAATTAGTTTCAGAATTTATTACAAGTGGCAATATGGGTCAAAAGATGCATCTTATGTCCTTTCAGCTTTAACATGATTAAACTTAAACTTTAACATGATTGACAAAAAGAACAGTGGACAGAATTTGAAAAAAAGGCCAAAATTACAATACTTTGACATATTAAGATGCATTCCCTAAGAAAAAAAATATATTTAGAGAAACCTACCTGTAAAATATATATAATAATAAAAAATTTAAATTAAAATATTTCAGGTCTAAAACGCCTGGCATGCACAGGCTCATAAAATCAAATATTGCGACTTATTTTCCAATCTGGAAAATTGACTACAATTTGCAATAAAATGACGATTTAAGCCATTTAAATATATCTATCGAGTGCCCAATGAACAAACAGATATTTTTCAGCACACCAAACAAGCAGATAATGAAAAAACTCTAAAATTATACTTACTTATTATATTCAGAATCATTTTCATTTTGAATGCTTCTAACAATATCTTCGAAATCCCTCACTTCTTCTGCTGAAGGAAATCCTGATACTGATTTATTGGTTTTATTAATACAAACAGCAATTTCACTTTTTAAAGCATCAATCCTAAGGAAAATATTACTATTGCTGAAGTGTCGCGCTTACAACCAGTGATAATAATACCTGATATTTGCAATGAGAAATGAAGCTATTAAAATGCACTACTTATGACAATAAAAACTTTGTATTGGCTGCCATAACTACAACATAATTAACATTTCTTAACTTAAATTTGGATTTAGTTATCAAAAAAATTAAATCAAACTTCTAAATTTTTCTTTTCATTGCACAGAAAAAACAAAAATAATATTTTGCAACTTGAAAGAGAAACATTATTAGACAGAGAAATTAATAATGCTTTGTTATTATATGATTCATTCATTTAAATGTAGTCAGACAGATACAGAAATTCACCATTTGGTAAGCATCAAATTTATGTGCTGAAATTTGCTGCAGGGGTCAAAATCAACAAGAAGCTGAATGATGCTTATTTTGAATTGATAACCAATTGGAAATTGGAAAAAAAAATCCATAATGACTACCAGAAGAAAATGGTAGACATATATTTAATCAAATATTTAATTAAACTTGAATTATCAAGTTATATAAAATTGTAAAATCTAAGAATTAGCAAAAATTTACTTAAAATACGGTCATTTCCAAAAAAAAATCTTTCTAGATTATGTACTGAAACCTTCAAAGCATACTTGAATGAAAAAGTCTGATCTCCAGAAAAAATACTTAGACAGATGCGTAGGTAGACAGAGAGAAGAAAAGCTAGTTTTAAAGGCGGAAAAGATAATCTTTTTTTTGTTAGCTTCTAAATTTAACTAAGAAATCACACCCTATAAGGAAGCATTTTTTTATTTATGATTAAAATTAAACAATTAAAATTTAACAACTGAATTAACAATGCTTTCTTTAAAGAAAATATTTCTAAAGGAAAGGCTGAAAAAAATGATTTAATAATAATGATAATAACAATAATACTGATATAGCATGGAAGATACCCAGAGGAGAAAAAACGAAGAAAATTATTTTTAAAAAAGCACCATCAAATTGGTGTAAGGTTTTAATATAAGTGGTAGTACAATTAATAATCTCAGTATAATTATCTTCAGAAACGTCTACCCTTGATAGATTGATGTTACTTTTGCTATTATTAAGTGTTATGCGCTGGTGTTTATAGAAGAGGCAATACAACAAATAGTGTTTAACTTCAAAAAGCACTAAAAATATTTTATCGGTCTGAAAAATCCTAATAAGTGCTTTTTAAAATTTTAAATTCTCTGCATATTTCTAATATCCAGATCTAATAAATTCCATTGATTGACACAGTAAGGGAAAAATTTTTTCACAGCAAATATTCTATTGAAGATATTTTTTATTTAAAAGAGGATAGAAATTAAGTCTTTGGTAAATTTTGACAACAACAGGAGACCCGTCGGTGGAAAGGTGGTTTTTTTTAGTAGGAAAAATACTTTAATAAGTATAATCAGGAGTTAAAAAGGATTTACCATTTAAAATATTCCAGAAAGTGCAAAAATCCATAGTTCCTAAATCCTTTGTGTCCTCCGTTTAAAATTTCAACATTTTTTTACCGGCTGCACAAGTCCGGTTTTCTTTAAAACAATGGATGAGGTAATCTTCTGAAACATCAAACTTTATATTTAGCACACATGACTCAAATGAAAGTTTGATAATTTCTGTAAGTAACAAAGTCTACAAATCAATGGTTAACTCTTTTTCATGATGACACCTTTAAATTGCATTCAGTTGTTTTGTTATGTATGCTCTCTTACACAAGTCATTTGTCGTATTTTTCTGTACAAATTGCATTAAAAGGCTTATTTGATGAGAAATTAGGTCCTTGAATAAACTTTCTAAAATATAACCTCCAGGAATAATAGCCTGGTCAATTTATGTCGATTTTAATGATCTTGCGATGTTACTATCCAAGTGGCATTCATATAAGTCCCATGCTAAAAATCTTCTACCAAATGCCAAACTCTCTGAATATTTTTCTGTGTAATGAATTGTCAAAGTGGTGTTCATCTAACTTTTGGATGTTTTAAAGTTGTTGTTAAATTACTTGGATTCATGTTTTGCACTTTTTAACACAATAAACAGTTTTAACTTGGTTCCATCTTCTTTAGCATATGGATACTCTTGATTTTTGTAGCCTGTTGATTTCATAGTAACTGCCCGAGAACCTGCCTTATCTAAGTTGTGTCAGAGACCATATTTATCTAAACAGATATCTCATTATTGCTATAATGTTTATCAGTGAATAATTATAATTAGAGGCAACATGTCAAGTGCAGAGGATATTGGATAACAGCATATCAATTGATCTTGCAGGATCTTTTTGAACAACAGATTTTTTGCCTCAAAGACAATCTATTATGATGTATGAACTTCTGCAACCATCCTGTGCTAGTAATGAATTCTTCTATTTTTGTAATACTCAAAGTCTTTTTTCCCTACAACTACAAATCCGCTCAATACATTGCTCTTCCATTTGCATATCAAAAGGTTTACGTCTACATTCTTCTAGTTGTTTTCTTTTCGCTCCCTGGTCTTCTTTCTTCAAATCATTCCATTCTTCTTTACTTATTATCTATTCTCTAATACTCTTTCTATCAATATTAAATTTTGTGCTTTCAGATAGAATTTTTTTATTCTTGGAGTATTCTATTGCAAAAAAAAATTTTGTGCTATAACTCTAAACTTTTTTTACCTTTATGTGACATTGTAAGTTAGTTTTGTTCCACTTCATCTGTCATATTTACTGAGAACACTGAATACTCACTTTTTTTGATATTGTATCAAAAGTATAATTAGTAATCATTTGAAAAATTGTCACTGTTTCTTTTGTATTTTTCACCTGTCTGTCGCCTCGTTATTATTTAAGACAGCACTTCTGCACTGTTATTTTTACCTGTAGTATTGTGGTTCAATGCGAATATCATTACCTTTTCAGCTCATTCAGTTCCAAAAACTGGTGTGAAAGGATCGTGGTACCTTAAGAAAAAAACAGCAACCGGCCACAGTGGCTTTCTTATAAACAAAAAAAATCTAATAAGCATAACTGGAAACTACAAATTATTGATGAGTAGGACTAAGAGATAAATAAATAACTCAATTCAAAAGGTTTAAAAGCATGACACTGTAGTTTTCTAAAAAATAAGCAACTTTCAATATCAGACATTTTTAACAGTGGAAAGTAGGTGCAAATATGGCTTCTAAGAAAAGGTAATTGAATTAGAAATGAAGATGCTATAAATAATATTTTAAAGTGGATAAACTATGATGATAGACTATCAGATATTGATTCAGAAGAAGAAGTTAATGAAAATGAAATAGAAGAAAAAGAGCACAAAGAAGGTTTTGACAAACAACAAGAAAGTGAAGATCTGCCTCATGAAAATGCTGCTGTTGACAACAATATGGAAACAAAAGCTGCAAATGAACATGTAATTGAGGTAAACAATGTAGCTGTAGTAGCTGTAGGTGAAAAAAGAAAAAGAGGCTGTCCATAATCTACAACGACAAAAAAGCCCATTGCTGCTCCTCAAGATCGCACTCCACAACTCCTTTTGGCACCCAGTAATCTCATCTAATGGTTCAGCATAAAGACGACAGAAATTTGCAATTGGAACACGATCAAAACATAATTGACGTATATTTGACGTATTACATGGGAAAAAGAGGGAGGAGAAGAAGAGTTAATAGAAATATCAAAACCGATCAACTAATTTCTCAATACTGATAAAGACAATTAAGTAATCACAACGGTCATTGGGAAAAGAAAAAGAGAAGTTGGGCTTGTCATTCTTGCAAAATACGCAGCAATAGCAACAAAGAAAGATATTTTAGTAGCCCTTAACATGGAACTTATGAAAAGAAAGGAAAAGTATCTATATCTTTAATAAAGACAGAGAACAGTGTAAACGATTTTAAAAACAAAGCTGATTAAAATAAAATTCTGACAATACCAAAATATTTCAAATGTTATAGCGTGATAATGTGATTATGTGGTTTTTTCAGCGTAAAAAAAATATAAATTTTGATTATAATGTATAGTTAGTAGTATTTTAAAAATCAAATTTTGTGGAGAAATTTTACCTTTTCTATTCCATGGGTTAAGATATAGCTAAGATGATCAGCATCCCCACAACTGAATGTTTGGCATTATTTCTGTACAACCAAAAAATTTCCCCATATAAGCTGAGAACACAAGATTGTTTATAACTTGGAAAAATTGGTATTAGCAAAGTTGTATGTTCCAGCAGCAGGTCTAAATGTGTGTCACAATGTGTGTTGTGCACATAGATTTGTATAATTGCTTAATCCACATTAAAACCCAAATATTTTTTCTAAAATCGTGCTTTTTCGAAATTCAAGTCCAAACAACTTCCTGGTTATAAGGATTATACACCGGTGTATTGAATTAATCTCATATCGTTTTTAGTATTTGGTTTTTAAGGTAGTGAATAATAAGTCATAAAATTCGATTTTCAACAGCAAATTTTAAAATGTATAGGTTTTCACAATGATAAAAAAAGGACCTGAATCGATTTATAAATTTCTGAACTCTGAAGAAAACATAAATTAAAAATTCTAATTCGATAAATGATTCAGCATAAAAACCACTGATTTGACTCTAGAGTTATTATAAAATTTAAATACTAAAAAATAAGTTTAAATCATCTCAAAATTTATTGTTTATAAATTTCTACAACAGGAGATGTATTAAATGAGGTGCTGACCCTCATTAAAATCAGAGCATTAAAATTTCAAAAAGACATGAAAACATTTGGATGAAAAATGCTTTTGCAAAACCCATCTATTATAAAACAAGCAGTTTACATGTTTGTTCAGAAAAATTCTAATAACTAAGGTTAAATATAAACCTTACATGTTTTAAAAAAAATACAAAAAAAGATGAAATTCTTACTTTTTATTAAATTCTAAAATCTTCTTTCTTTCATTTTCAATGTGGACGTTGCCTTCAATAACTTCACTCTAAAGAATAAGTTTCAATGAACGAAGCAAACATGATTATGGGTAAATATTTTTTCAATAAAGGTGCTGGCAAGTACCACTGGCGAGTTCTTCCTCACTAAACCCTGCTAGCCAAAAAATTTAAAACTGCTGACATAATCAGATTAGCAGTAAACAGATTTTCTAACAGCATAAATGAATTCAACACAATCAAATCATAATTGCTGGAGGAGATAAAAATCAAAGAATATGTTATGAGTTCATAATTAGAATCCAGTTGCAATGCCTAGTATAGATAGATAATTAGATAAAAAATAAATAGATAGATCGTGATTTAAAATCTGTTTATTTATTTATTTCCTAAAACATTTATTCGCAATCCAGTCTAATAGCTTGCTATTTTAAAATAATTATGTTTAATAATTATGATTCAATCTTATGCATATATTCAATTCATAAATTTTATTTTTCATGAAATGTAATATAAATATAAATATATAAATGTAAATATAGTCATCAAATATTTCTTTAAAGGAAGGTCATGAACAAATAAAAAAGATTTTTGTTTAAATAAAACTTTGAAATTTTATCTTTCTAAATATATATATATATATATATACATATATATATCAAAATACTTATTTGCTTTAAATATACTCAAAAACATACTTTAATGTGAAAACCAGGGATTAAAACTTCTATTTACAAATAGACGAAAATGCGCATGACGTCAGTGTAGAAAATGGGTTCACAAAAGCAAAGCAGTATAATGTATAGTAAACATTGTTTCACATGCATAACAAGCTAATATGTATTTAATAGCAAAAATTTTTATTTTTGTTTTTACTTTTCTTCTTTTCTTCTTTTAAAATGGTAATTTGTGTGGTGGTAGGCTGCATTAGTGAAACTGGTAAAACAAAAGAAAATTTTTCGTTTACCACCTGATAAATTGTTAAGAAAAGAATAATTACCGAAAACAAACGAATTTGCCACCAGAAGATAATATCCATATTTGTCACCTACACTTTACTGAAGATTGTTTTGAGATAGATTTAAGGGTACGTTTTAGTTTTTATTTAAAATTGTATATTTGCAGTACTGATAACATTGTTTACCGGTCTTTCGCTGTTGTGATTATTGACATATCTAGACCACTGTCTGCTATATTATAATTCAACAAAGATATCATTTATGGTAGTGTTTCCTTTTTAGAACGCAATACTTGGCTTACCAACCAGACAAATTCTTAGTTCAAATGCAGTAAAAAAAATATCCGACCATGTAGTTGTACCTAAGAAACGCCATTCAAGTTTACATCGCGAATGTTACTCATCAAAGGTCCAGGGGAGTATTGCATGTTTAAAAAAACATTTAGTTTCACTTTGATTTTGTTTTAAGGAAAACAATACTATTTTAGTATTTAATATCTCTAAACTTACATTTTTGATATATATTTTGATAATATTAAAAAAACAAAAAAAAAAAACAAGTGTAAATGATACCTAAGCCACACAAAAATCTACACAAATAAAGGTTTACTTTATGATTTGTTTAGCAAGTCGAATGTGCCATCAAATCTATAGAGATGGAGGCGATACAAGAATTTCATAAGTAATTTGAAAGAGAGCCAGCATAACTTTGACACCATTAAAAATTCAACCCTGACCAAAATTGCAATTACAAAAATTGAACTTCAAGCAGTTGCCACCATGGTTGATGCAAGCAGTTGTCACCATGGTTGATGCATGTGTTCAAACTGTTTATGTCGAAGACGATGATGAAAGTCAGGTGTCCCAAAATAACGATATCGACCCTGAAAATAGTTATGTTTTAAGAAAGGAGTCAGTAAACTTTGAGTCGTATGTTATATTTCTTGCGCAAAATACAAAATTTGAGAGTTACCTATGAGCAATGTTTTCTTCATATGTATCTCCTTTAGTTTCATGTTTCACACAGGACAATTGCCAACACTGTTTTTCTCAAACACAGTATTTTAAACTCCTCAAATTCAATAATACACTTTTTCCCTAAAATAAAGGAAAACCAGTTTAAAAAACAAATATCTACAGAGAGTGATTTATAAATCATTTCCTTATTTATCTGTTAAACATAAAACCAAGTACTATTAAATTTATTGTTACATCATGAGAAAATGATTTATTTAGTAAATAAAGAATAAAAACATATTGACAACTAGTTAAAATAAATATAACAGACCTTCAACCTTATCTTCGCTTATTGGTTTGATTTCATTAAAGCACAAATAATCTATTTCTCTTACTTCGACTTCACAGTTTTCACATAAACACCAATCCTTATTGTTAACTCACACTGCAAATTCAATTTCTCTCTCCACCTAACTGTATTTCTCTTGACTTTTGTCTTCCTCAAAATTTGATTCAACTGGTGACTCTGGCTCAAACATATATGTCTGAAGATTGTTTGTAAAAGTTTTCTCAATATCTTCTATATCACTCGTTTGGTATCCACACTGTTTATAACTATCTTCATCACTTTCCCATTCTCGTGACATCTAAATTTCCGTGTATTTAAAAAAATACTTCTGTAATAACAGAACAGTATTGTTCATACCAAAAACGAAGTATTTATGCTTTTATAACGTTGTTATATTATATTGTTGAAAACACGTATTGACTCTTTCAAAGCAATGCTCAGCAACTTCTACAGTGATTTATTTATTGAAAAAAACTGGGTTTGAAAATATGCAAAAACTATAATTCCTTAAGTTTTGATTATTTTATGTTAATTTTTTTTTTAGAATTTTTTTTTTAGAATATTTTTTTTATATTTCTCCTTTATATGAACATAACTTAATTTTTGAGCACACCCTTCTTTTAATACAACAAATAAGATTTAAGCAATCTACTTGAGCTTACCAGCTCGAGAAATCTTCGAATTACCAGTAATTTGAACATGAAAGAAGCAAAAGTAACAACGATAAAAAGAAAAATCGAGGTAGAAAAATTGTTTGACTTAATCCACCATACAATAAGAACGTGATCACCAAAGTAGGAAAAATTTTCCTTAAACTTAGTTATAAACATTACCCCATCAACCACAAATTTCATGAGGATTTTAATCGAAACGATATCAAGGTTAGTTGTATGCCTAATACAATTATCAACGCTCACAACAAAAAATCACATCCAATATAAAAATACTACCCAGAGAAAGGGAATGCAACTGCCTCAAAAGAGAAGAATGCCTTTTAAATGGAAAATGTCTTGCCATAAATCTGCTTTATGAAGAAAATGTAACATCGAACCTACCTAGCTATGGAAATAAAATTTACATCGGTATAAGCCAGCCATCTTTTAAAGTCAGATTTCACAAAAAATAGTTTAAAATTTAAAAATATACCAATGAGATGGAATTATCAAAAGCATTATGGAAAATGGAACAAATAAATGGTGAGCCCAAATGGAAAATTTTGCACCAGTGCTCACTATATAATATATATATATTATATATATATATATTCATTCAATCTACAGACAAGTGTTTAGCTGTACAACAGCTCATCAGTGTAGCTTGGAATACGCTCTATATAATTTATAGGTTCAATTTTATATATATATATATTCTAACATTTCAAAAAAATATTTGTTATATGTAAATAATTGCTATAAATATATTATACAATTCGTGCTTGGGGATACATGGTGACTTTTGGTGGTGACGATATGGCAATGAAGACGATAGTGATTCAGACATGAACATTTTCATAAATTAAAAATGTATTTATAAATTCACTGTGTTTTTTACGGTGTCATTCGCAGCATAGCTTTTACGATCACACATCATGTTGTTTCATGCCAGACTCGATTCTTTAGCATAATTTTTAAGCAATTGAGCAATTGAATAATTTAGTTAGATAGAACATCTGACAAAATTTTAATGCCCAATTCCAAGCGAAACTTGGATATCACAATTTTAAGAATAACCCGGTTTCCCGTTTAGGACCCAGTTTCCAATTTAATTTAAATTCATTATTTGATAAAATTTTAGTGGTCCAAAAAGAATAAAATTATGTTGTTTTAATCAGATCTTCACGGGGAAAAAAAATTTTGCACTTAGAACTTCATATAACTTAGTTTTAACGCTGTTTGCAAAAAATTACGTTTTTTTAAACGACTTTACACAGATGTTGCAAAAAAAGGTGTAAAAAAATTTTAATAAAATTTTTTCCTATAAAGTATATTTACCAGATACTTAAAAATAGCATGTGGTATGTAAACTTTAGGAGGAGATATTTAAGTTTTGGTCTTGATGAACTTTACCAAATAAAACATAAATATAATGCTGAACAAGAAAATAAGATTTGATAAAGTTATGGAAATGCTATGGAAAAACTATTTCGGGATTGCAGATGATGTCCTTGAATTACTTGATGACATATACATTGAGAGACTCCGTAGGAACACACTAAGGCAGGCACTGTTATTTACAATAGAATTTTGGAACATGTTCAATCGTAGCGACAAAGAGAATATAAGAAAATAATATTTGTTACACCAATAAACAGGATCAAAATATACAATAATGAATAAACTTTCTAATCAATGAAAAAAGGAGGAGATGATTCATGACTAACATAAGCTAAAAATTTTGGGGGATTTTTTCAAAATCTGGGCACGGTCAGTGTCATCGATTAAATGCTTGTTTCCTTTAGTTTTTCTGGGATAGGAGGTATTTAGTTGCTTGTTGATCCAATAACTACTAAAAAAAGCTTACAAGGATTTAATAAAGTACTTGGTATGTGCTACTGATATCGAGGAAAATAAGAAGATTCTCTGATCATTTTAATGAGATTTTTGTTGAGTATGAGAATGAGATATCATATAACGAGTGGATACACACCGATCGCTCTTCGCTAAATACCATGACCACCCAGATTCAAGAATTTATAGGAATTATTTTTAATTCATTACAGCAATTCACTTATCGTTCTTTTATCTCTAAATACACATACTCTGAAATATTAGATAAAAAATATTGAAAAAATATTAAGAAAATAAAGTTAAGGACTGGTTTATACTGCCAAACTTGGTAAGTGTTTGTAATTGA
>JAUZNK010002600.1:0-11370 GCA_035046665.1 Euphysa ruthae | reverse complement strand
ACATAGAGTGAGCTTTTAATCAAGTTACTGCTGAGATAGGCATGTCAACCTGTCAACCATGTACACGAGCATATCTGGCAGAGTATTTACAAACCAAATACCAATTGATTACTTCTTTTTAATAAGCTGCAGTCGTCTGCAGTAGAGCAAAATATTCCAATAGAGTAATCAATGTTGTATTTACAGAACACAACTGAAACTTATTAACTTACCGTTACACCACTACTGTAACACTTTTTAACAGGTCTTTGAAACATTGCTGATGACAACACCCTGGATAAATTTGATACAATTTCATTAAATACCTGCCACCAGTTATATAATGAACTCGGTCAACTGAAAAACTGCTTTTATAATGCCATCAACTTTCAAACAATTTTTATCAAGATACTAATTAAAATTTCAGATCAAAAAATAGACCACTAAATATCATCCATAAAAAACTACCTATGGTTCCGAGGACTCTGTGGACACCCTTTAAAATTATTTTCTCAATCTCCCTGAATTAACCTGTAAGTTAAATGGTAGCACTACACATTGATTTTTCTCTTTTTAAGATCTCCATAAATTTCAAAACAGCTGAGTGACACTCAAGCGCTTTAAGAAATATAAAAAAGCGCATTTACTACTTCTTGTTGACCGAAAACACTTTCGGTGAAAACCGTTCATAAAAATGTCGCAATACGTAAGTTACAGTTTTTTTAAACAAAAGCAAATTGGTTTCTAATTTGTCTATACGAGGACGGCCGATATGATATTTCCTTTATGGGATGTTTTGCATAACTTGTTTGAAATGAAATATATAAAAAGTAATAAGATAACTAATTTGGAATTACACTATAACGAATGTGTACCAAAAAAGGTGCTATGAATCTTGACGATGGTCAATTTTTAAAAACGTAGTTCTGGACACCGTACTTTTCGTACTTGCGCAGCCAAAAAAGAAATCACCCAAATTGAAATTGAAGGAGAAAAGAAAAAAAAGAAATTGCCTTTTTCGTAAAAAAATAAACAAAGCATGAGCAAAAACTGATAAAGATAGTGTTAAACTTAGCTTACAGCTGCGGAAGCAGTATAGTATTGAACTATACTTGTCATATATTTAAATTTATATTTAGATAACTGAATCTTTAATAAATTAAAAAAAAAATAAACAAAACATCAACAAATGTCTCTAAAAAATGTCTTTAAAATAATATTGGTTAACGGATAGCTTGATCACTTTAACTTTTGTTTATTCACTATAATTGGGTGCGTACAGTTATCAATAGTTATTCAAAACATTTGATAAAATCCTAGGATGCTTTTCTTGTATATCAAAATCATAAATTTAAGCTATATTTTTCAACAAGCAGTGAATTTACAAAATACCCATTCACATATACAGAGTCTCCTGGCATGTTCAAACCACCTTGGATCGATTAAAGTTTCAGTATTTTCTAGTATAATGTTGCAATTTTCAAGTATGATGCTGGAAAATGTAAAATAAACTCCAGTGTAATAAAGTATTATTTTTTCCCCAGTATATTTTCAGGTATTTTCCTAGTAAGTTGAAGAAAAAAGCTTATACTTAGTTTGTTGTGCGGCTGGCTTAAGATAAGATATATTGCTAAAACAGGGTATTTCAAGGTTAATTAAGTGGTCAAAAAACTCCCTTGTCAAAATACAATATACTGTAGAACTTTTGTGACTGATGTTGGGAAGCTTTCAAACAGACAAAATCTCTTTCAAAACAACAAGATTTTTATAAAGATGCAGTCAGCTCATCTGTTTTATTAGGCCAGGAGCCAGTGACCAGATAATTCAACCCCATTTTACCTAGAAAGTTTGTATAGCTAAACTTACTCAAAATTTCCCAAAAATCACAAAAATTTTGGTCAGTTGCGGTGATTTTGGAGGAATTGAGCCCTGAAAATTACCCCATATCAGAACGTTATTCAACCCCATAAAACCTATGGATGAAATTTATTGTGCTATTTCTATTTATATCAATGAGATAAAATTTCAATTAACTTACCCAAATTTTTGATGAGTTGACAAAGTCAGATGGCTCCAAATTTTGACCGAATTTAGCGCTATAAAATCTATGAACCAAATTTTTTCATGATAGACCATTATAATGGCTTTACAAATTTAACTACATAACTTACCAAAATATTTGGTGGAGTGTGCAGGTCAGAATGATCCTAATTGGTTGCCAAATTTCCCTAATTTCGACCGAACTCAACATGATAAAACCTATGCTTATGGTTGGTTATGCTATGGTTATGTTATGGTTGGCATGTCAGTTCGTTTAGTGAAGTATTATTAAACTATGTCCAAAAGGTTTGGCACTTAAGAAAAATAAACTACTCCTCTCCATCGTTTTCAATAGTTCAAGAAACAATTAAGCAAAAAGAGGCCCAATCCAGTCACTGACGACCTAGCGATAGCAAAGATTGCAATGAAAATTCAGTTGGAAGAAACACCCGCATAAAACAACTTATTTATTGCACTTGGATCTTTCATATTGAAATGGCGTTTTTTAGTGCGATTGGGAAACTAATAGCTGAGTCTGATGGTCTGTAAAATTCTTAACAAATGCGATATTCTAACTAAAGGATCCATTAACACGTTCATTCGCGGAAAAAATTACATACTTTTCAAAATTTCAATATCTGTTGCTGCTTTAGACGCACTTCAATTCGAATCGTTTGTAAACTTCCAAGACAATCGAGAATATAATAATTGACATTCAACAGCTAGAAAGTCACATAGCCGAAAATGTCGTTTCAACCGAAGTTTGTGAGATACTAAAAAAGTGTAAAGTTTTCGCATAATTACATCAGCTTATCATTATTACTGCTGCTATATAAGAAAATAAGCGTAAAGTATAATAAAATCAAAATAAATAGAGATATACATGGATTATTTTATAAAATATAACTATTTACGCATTTATTATGCAAAGCTTAATGTATATATAGAGCAAAATCAAAAATCAGTTGAGACTGTTATCCGCGAATCGGAGAGGAACCTAGAAAATAAATTTTGGGAAGAATGCCAATTATCTTTTTCATAAAACGTTGTTTGAGGTGCTGATTAAAAATCGCAAGAGTTCTGTGAAAATTACATTCTGTAAGATTTACGTTTTATTGCGTTTAGTAGAAATAAAAGAAGCAAATAAAAATAAATAAATGCGCCCGGAAAAAAAAAAAAAAAAAAAAAAACAGAGCAAAAAAAAAACAAAACTGATTCATCACGCAGTTCACTTATAACTTTATAATGCATCGCAAATAAGAGAGATTTTAACTTTTTTTTTAACACCTTTTACTTACTTCACTTAAAGAGTTCCATAGCTTAGGCCCTCTATAGGAATGTTTTACATACTTACAAGAGTATTTTGTTTAAACAAATTTTTCTTCTATTGATTGGATCGTAAGTTTAAAACTTTGAGTTATTTAGCTCAAAAAAATAATTGAAATTTGCAGGGGTTTGTTTTTTATTAACTTTAAACATAAATATTAGGACTTGGTAAATATTCAGGTTGTGAATGCTCAGAATCTTAAAGTCTTCCATTACAGATAACGCGCTATCAAGTCTCTTTTTGTATATTATGATCTTGCATGGATGCTTTTGAAAGTTTTCTAATTTTAATAGTTTGGTTTTGTGAGTTTCCCTCCATGTAATGTTAGCGAAAAAAAACTGAAATAAAAAAGTTTACGAGACTGATGGTTAAAATAGTTCCTCGATTAGTAGAGAAGACCAACAGCACACGTGAGTTTAGATTCAAGGGTTTTAATGTGATTTTCCAAGATTTCATCATCTAATACACACAAGAATTTAAGGCAGCAATCTCGTTCAATAGTTTTGTTATTCTTCGATAAATAGAATTTTAGAGGAAGGTTATCAGATTGGGTCGTCATGTGGAATAGCGTGAATTTAATTTTGTCAGTATTTAAAGAAAGCTTTTTGGCTTTGAATTTTTCTATTTCCTGACGTGGAATAGGGTTTTAGGATTGTTTTCTCTAAGGAGAATACTTTTATTGTCAGCAAACATTATTGTTGATATAGCTGGAGGCTTTGTACATATCATTGATGTAAATTAAAAAAGAACACTGCATAAAATTTTTTTTAAACCTATGTTTTTGTTCAAGACAAATTGCTTTTTGGATTTAAGATTTAAGACTTTTAAACCAATTAAACGATTTCCCTTTTATTGCATAATAATCTAATTTGTGTAACAGGATATTATGATCAACTGTATCGAACGCTTTAGAGAGGTAAATAAAGACACCTAGTAAAAATTTGTTATCTTCGAAAGATTTAGATATTTGATCAACAAATTCAAGGATAGCATGTTGAGTAGAAAAGTTTTTTTGAAAGCCAAACTGTTTATAATAAAGCAGGTTATTTGAAGTAATGCAAGTGTAAATTCTGTTGTACATGATGCGTTCGAAAATTTTTGATAAGATTGGAAGTAAAGAAATAGGCCGGTAGTTGGAAAACAAAGCTGGTTCACTCATTTTAAGGATACAAATTATTTTTGCAGTTTTTATGAGAAAGATTCCTTCTTTTAAAGATAAATTTAGGATGTAAAACAAGGGCCTTCGTATACTAGTTATAATATGCAAGCTAATATTACAATTTAATTCGTCAAAAGCCCCGCAGCTTTATTAGTTTTAAGAGCAGAAATTGCGTCATTAAGTTCTTGATGAGTTAATTCGTTATCAGAGAGAACTGAGCTAATTTGACAGGCAAGAAATTTTCTAAAATTGGTACTTACAGGGGGTATATTTAAGGCTAGGTTTGGACCATCTTCTACAAATTATTTATTAAATTCACTACATATTTTTCGTTTATCATAGCTAGATGATCCATTATGTTTTATTGAGATTGAAAGCGGATCATTAAAAAATTGATTGTTTGGCATGTTTTCTTAGAGTCCGACTTGTGTTAGTTTAATATTTTTGAATAGCATATTGTTTTCGATTTTTTAAGAACTTCTTGATTTTTCTATAATTTCTGTAGTTGTTCTGATCGTTGGACGATCGTGATTTCAGGAACTTGTTATAAAGCTTTTGTTTTATTTTTGAAGATTTTTTTATATCGTTTGTTATCGAAGGGTTTTTTATTTCTTTTTCTTTGAGAGTTATTTTGAATAAAGGTCATGCTTTATTACAGATACTTTGGATATTCTCAGAAAAGGACGAAGAAAACCGAGTCAGTGTTTTTGTACTTTAGGACATCATCCCACCTTGTTTCTTCAAGATCGATCTTAAAACAGTCCAAGTTTTCTTTATTTATGTTTCTTTTTGAGAACTTTTTAAGAATTTTTGGTTTATCAAAAATTTGACAAATTATTAAAAATGTAGGAAAGTGATCAGATATATCAGTTTTATATACACCTTATACAAAACTTTCCTTTAACAGGGTGTTGGGAAATATCTTGTCAATGGTCGAGTATGAGATTCTTGTCACTCGAGTTGGTTTATGTACGGACAGGAAAATCAATTTGTTGGAGTATAGGGCATCGATGTTAAAATTTCTTGTTATATTAATATTCTCGTTATCTATTGTTGGATTAAATAGGTTTTTCTTGATAGAATTAATGACATAACTTTCCGGGGGACGATAAATGCAAGAAACAGAAATATTTTTACCCTTGGAATTAAATACTTCAATACTTAAATATTCGATCACTTGCGATAAAAAGCAATTCTGTTTAATTAATTTATACGAAAGGAACTTATGGATGAAGATTGCTGTACGTCTTTTATGAGAACGTGGTTGGGTTACTATACTATAGTTTGGTAGACTAAACAAGGAGTTAATACACATAGGTGAGCTTGGTTCTTCCCATATTTCAGTTAGAAATATTATGTCGAAATTTAGATTAATACATTTACAGAAGTGCTTAAAAACATCAAAGTTTTTAGATGCCGATGTTATGTTGAAGCTTAAAGTCTTAAAGTCAAAAGTCAAAATCGGAAAAACGTTAGGTGTGAAGTATTTAATGTCAAAAAAATCATTATTATATTTCAGAATCATTATTTGAAAGTTTGGTTAAAAGTTTTTCTAAGATACGGCTTTTTGCTTTCTCAAAATCACTATCGTACAAATGACATTGTAAAAAACTTCCTATTTTCAACCTTTACTTCACTGTTGTCCTTGATTAGAGGAGTAAAAATGAAAAAAAAAAAAAAAAAAACTTTCAGTCGCAGTATACGAACAGGTTCTTTGGATTTGTACAATTATTACCTTTCAAAAATTATAGATATCTTCTTTATTCTAAACCTTCAAAAATATTGTAGATGGCTACAAATACACAATGATGATTTGCTTCGAAAAAAATACTGAAATTTATGCTGATTTTCAAACGGGTTTGTTTGCGCTAAAAAGAACAACAAAACCTTTTTTTTAGCAACACCAATCGACCTAAAACTCGAGCAAAAAATCAATGCGAATGCAGCTAATCAAAGAACCGGAATCCTTGGTCCGATTCATATTACCTGTGAACATCTTAAATATCAAATTTTAGATTACAAGATTACACAGCATCATTCTCTCGCAAAGGGAAAATTTAAAAGTATATATGGAAAGAAAAATTCACTTATGTCAATGGTTTAAAGACACATATATTTCTTCAGACATACAAACCTACTAAAACACAAGAGAGAATATCTTTGACGGAGAAATTAGAAGAAAGTTTACTACCTCATGTTCTTTTAAGGTTTTAAAAGAAACATGCCCATCTTGTAGCATAATGGTGGATGTCTTCTTTCAAAAAAAGAGATCACTTTTACAGATGACGAAAAGGAAAATAGCGGTAAATAAATTTTTTTTTAAAAAACTTCACTTCAAAAACAAAAATTTGTAATTAAATAATATAGTGCATTTTGCATTGTGATTAAATTAATTATTTTCCTGTTCTTAGTTACAGTTTCGATAGATGATTTCAAGGAAGATAACAGCGATGAAAAAAGTTCCGACACGAAGAAGTTTAAGTAACAACGATTTAATTAATCAAGTAACAACAATTTGCGAGTATTTTTATCTACTATCAAAAATATATATCCATAGGTTCTATGGGGTTGAGTAACGTCCCGATTTGGGGTAATTCCCAGGGCCCCATTCAACCAAAACCGCCTCAGCTGACCAACATTTTTGTGATCCTTGGGAAATATTGAGTGAGTTTAACTATACAAACTTTCTAGGTAAAATGGGATCGAATTATCCATCACTGACTCCAGGTCTATATATACAAGCAGTAAAAGCACAAATCTCGTTGGTTTCTTGATCAAAACAAAGGTAACTTGCTTTCTTCGAGTATCCAGTTTTTAAAGTTACTTTCGCACAATGTTGCTTCATATCCACTTAGCTAACGATAATTTAACATAAAACAATATCATATATCTCAAACTATAGCTAAACTTAGCTAAATTATTTTTTCTTCTAACTTTTTCACTAATATTCACTTTCCTTCACTGTTTGTTCACTCTTGTACGAAGCGACCCATGTGACTCAATGCAATTCGTAAAAAAATTCTCGCTTTCAAACTACTACCTCCAAAGAGAACGAGAATTCACCTATGTTCTAAACATTGTAAAAAAGAATCAACACAGTAATTAAAAAAAAACAAACGAGTCATTATCTTTATCCATTTCTTTACAAAATATCAATGAGCCATCATGAGCCACCAAGTATTTCTTACAAAATCAATGACATGTTTTCCGGCATGTTTTTTTTTTAATTAATTTGATCGCCAATATTTTAATAAAAACTTTCTCGTTTTGCATAATTCTTTTTTTGAAATATGTCGAGAGGAATTAAGACAAAATATTTGAAAAATTATACCACTTACACAAGTAATTAAACCAATAAAAATCATTTAAGCATCTCTTACAACTGTCGTTAACTTTCGTAATCTTAAAAAAATATATAAATCTGCTTTCATGGGAATTAGAAAGAGTCTGAAAACTATTTGCGCGGATGGGTTAGCAAGGAGAAGTTATTTAGTTCTCCTGCTTCGACCTACGCTGCAAGCTATTTCAAGAAGTTAGGGTTTTATGTTATTGTTATACTTTTACCTTACATCCAGTGACATAATTTTAGAGTAAGAACCGACTGACATAGCCTTCATATTGGTAATATTGTTCAAATAATTTTTTTTTTACTTTACTGATTTCGTAAATTATTTAACGCAACATAGGTCGGAGCAGGAGGACTATTCGCCGTCATTTTAGTTTAACATTATATAAAAAAACAATCGAAAAATAATGGAACGAGCTTTTATTATGAATCTTTCTGTTGATATGTCCATGATTATATACCATAGTCACTATTATACCATAGTCTTTTGTGACGGTGTTTACACTAACTATGGAATAACTCATCACAGTCATTGCTTTCAAAACCAGCTTTCACTTTTTCAAATAAACATCTTCGAGAAGATGTCATGCTGAAAAGATCTTACAATTGCTGTGTGCGATATTTCATTTTAGCCACCGGAGAAGCAAAAATTTTAGACAATATTTGTCCAGCCTAATTAGGGCTAGGCGGAGTTTCCTTTGTTCTCCAGGTTTTTTAACCGATCAAACTCCCCATTTTAAAAACGAAAGTGGTCCAAACTGAAAGGCGAGAGCACTTTATCAAGCGCAAGGCTCTTGCAT
The DNA here is from genome assembly GCA_035046665.1 of Euphysa ruthae. Taxonomy (NCBI): domain Eukaryota; kingdom Metazoa; phylum Cnidaria; class Hydrozoa; order Anthoathecata; family Corymorphidae; genus Euphysa; species Euphysa ruthae. Next base: position 2,719 of record JAUZNK010002600.1, on the reverse strand, counting down.
TTAACGCAGACTAAATACACCAGACTCATTTTTGAGGACGATTAAACACATGCTCGCTGTTGAAATAATACTTTTGATTTTACGCTACCAGGTCATTAGACTGGTTTGACCTACTCTGGATCCACCCCTGAAAAGTATAAAGTCTTATTTTAACTAGCTACAAGGATCCTATTTTTACACAAAGCTAATTTATTTGCCCTTAACAGTTTCATTGACATAATAAAAAAAATTTTTTTTACGAAAGCAAAAAAAAATTTATAGTCCAGTAAAATCGTAGTTTGACCTTGAACAAATTGCAAAGTTTTTTAGCCTTATTGCAACCCATTTAATATTTTATACGATTAGCATGATCACTGGGCATGACCGAGAAATATATTAATTTTTTTTAAACGTTATTGTCAGAAAGTTAAATACAAATGCAAATAAGTCATAAAGTTTATTCTACAAAAGTTAATAAAAAATTACATCTTTTGTCTCTAGGGACCGTCACTTTCACTTTCAGATACGCTAAGTTCATTAATCACCGTATTGGTGCAATCATTTACCTGGTATGGTCCAAAGAAAACTGCTGCAATTTAATCCCGTTTTTCGGCACCCAGATCTTAGGGTTGAACATTCAGTCTTACAACTGCATCTGATTACTTTTAAGAGATATTCAGGAGCAGCAATATTATCAGTAGTTCTTGGAAAATACTCATTGTCTCGTTTTTCCCAACCCCATTCTTCAGCATCAAAATGATCAATGTTCATCCACTTTTATATCTGAAGAAAACTCCGATAACTATGATTCTTCAACGATCCTTCAGTAGGTGGTAGTTGTTTTGGTTCAACAAATCATTTTGCATTTAGAATCTTTTTTGTCAATAATTGAGATCTTAGCTTTTTAATTTTGCTACACTTGTTTCCATTGCTGCACTCTCATCAGCCTCTTCTACAGTTTTGTGATCAACGTGTTTGTTTGAAAACACTCGTGAAATAGCAAGCAAAGCCTTGTCCTGTACAAATTTAGTGAAAAATTTTGTCTTACAAATTCCACAGAATGAAGATGTTGTATCGCACCCTGTAAAACTATGCATGTAAAGTAAACCTTTACATATATCCATTCCTAGAACTTCCTTATGAAGATATATGTTGTGGGTTACCACTTTGTCACTTCTATAGTAAATGTCATACTGTTTGACATCATAACAATAGTAAAGTAATAAAACTAATACACCTGTATCTTCACCAATTACGGTAACAGTGTGGGATGATGACTGTTGAACAGCTGTAAGTGCGATATCTAAATCAGGATCTACTTGTGAGTTAACTACAATACAACCTTTGTTTTGTAATTGCTCTGCTATTAGGTTGATCAGATTCTGTTTGTTAGCCAGATTCGATAAAAAACTTTCTTTGGTCGATGTAAACAACATAGCTTCAGTAAAGTTAATAACGGGTGCTCTCAACGATGATTTTCTACGTTGATAAGTCATATAGTTGCAGTATCTCTTAAAGTTACCAAACATGATTTCCAAATATAACCAACTATCAGTTTGTTGTCTCCGTAATGTTTTCGAAGTTTTTTTTTTCAACCAACGAGTATCATAACTTTCTGTTATTGTAGGTAAAAGGAATTCATACATTTTTCTTAATTCAATTAATGTTATTTGATCTTGAACTACAGCCTCAAAATAGTTGCATAGTTTAAGAAATGTTTCATGTTGAACTGTATTGGTTGGTCTTCCTATGCTTGCTTCTTCAAACAATTGTTTATTTTTTTCAGTTAAGTACTTCTTTGGAATTTTTCTACCAGTACGAAAATTTACATCAAATGTATTGTGGTAAACACAGTCTGCAGCATGTAAATCTCCACCAAAATATTCCATTTTAACTTTTAATAACAAAGACCATTTGTCATTTCGTTGTTTTTTATTAACAAAATCAAAAATTCTAACAGTACTCGCATCAGGTTGTTTTCCATCTTTAGGAGCAGTTATTACAACGTAAATTACAATCACAAAACAAGCATTTTAGGTCAGTATTGGAACTGGATGAAGATTAATTTTAATACAATACGTTGACTCTTACGGGAATTTTCGCCAGCTTGTAACTTTCGTTAAGAGGCAATATTTCGTGGATCAGTAAACTTCTTGCGACACAAAATGTGCACTTTTGATCCCACTGAGACATTAACTTGCTTATCTCCTTGTTGACTCGCTTTATTAACGCTATCAGCACCTATAAAACAATATTAGATAATTTTATACGCACTGTCATTATTTTCATTTACTTATGGAAGATATAAATATAACAAGATTCGTCAGTTGAGGTTTTCTCTCTGAAAACTAGTGAAATAATAGTCAGGGTACCAGATATCTCTTCGATTTATTCGATTATATTTCATCTTGAAATTATTATAGTTTTATTTTCCTAAGCTAGTGAAATAAATACTGAAAGAAAATATTTAGTTGTATAAATAAAAACATACATTTTTGTGTTAAAGTTACTGCTAGTTTAGCATCACTAAATAATCTCAAATTTTTCAAAATTTCAAAAATACATGTTTCTGGATCAAAATTAATCGTAGAAACCGAATTTGTAACTTAAATTATCATAACTAGTCTCTAAATAACCTAAAAATGATTTTTTCCAAGGCATGCATACGCTGTTTTTCACTATATTTCGAAACTCAATTTAGTTTGTTGCAGACTGTCCTTTATTGTCACCCCTAAAATAG